>PDUO01000011.1:53955-141932 GCA_003008705.1 Pezicula radicicola | reverse complement strand
CCTACAAATGAGTTCCCAAATAATCAAAGTGAAAATGCGTTTCAAATGGCACGACCTCTGCACAAATTACGCTACTATCATCGCTCGGGCGAGAAAAAAAAAATGGAACCCCGGAACCATTGGCCCCTGTACTTACGGAGTACCCCGTCTCCCCCGTACCCCTGGCCTCCACAACCGTCACTCTGCAAAAGTGGATCGCTTTTTGTGCAGACGACGCGAACGACTACAACGACTTCCGGCGTCTCGAGGGACAAAGTTCGGTCCGAATGTGGGACAATGACAGTCTGAAGCACTTTTACGTCTATTGTTGGCTTGAGAAGTTGAGATCTCGTTATTATTCAAGACCCTGCAATTCGAGAGATTCCATCACGTCAAGATTAGGGTAGGGAGCTCGTGCAGTATGTGGCGGCCATGGCTTAAACCATAAAAAAACGCCCGAACAAAGAAGCCTTCCCACGGACGGAAGGCTTGGAGCTATGGCCAATACAGTAGAACAATATATACAAGGCAGCAATAATTGTACCAGCTCTTTCACGAGAGTCTTTGAAACCCTACTGTACTGTAAGAGTGCTGTCAGATCGATCGTGGAGAAGAATAAAAGCTGGGGTTTCTCCATTGTTCTCCAGTTCCAAGTATCTCCAATCTCCATAATTTTGAGTGGAAAACTCATGCGGCAATCTGCTGACTTTATTTGTCCTGTGAACTACCGGTTGCAGTAAGACGGTGAGGCCGACATGTGGAGCCTCGCAGGATATGCAAGGCTTCGGAACTCCTCTTTGGGAATTTCTGGCCACCCCACTGAGAGTAACATGACGGGGAAGATGGGGGAATCGTAAGTGCTCGCTACTACCTTTGGTTTTTTCAAGTACTGTACATATCGTGGAGACTTTGATGGTGTTGTGAAATTGCAATCGGGTTTGAGTGCTTTCTTTGTCTGGATATGCCACTGTTTGCAGCCTATTTATTGCCAGTCCTACTGATGATGACAGAGAACTCCCCGGACAAAACTGGAAGGAAATGTCAGAAACAGACCCCGATGCCTATCGCATTTTGAAAATGCATGCTTCTTTCTTATTGAGTGAACTTCCAGAAACGGCACATTAGAAAGGCGCGCTTGCATCGAAGGCGGTAAAAAGCCGCCGCTACAGGTAGTTGTCCATTCCTCAGCTTTGAAATACCCAAAGCAAAAAAGGCAGCGGCTCTTATACGGATACCAGTACTCAAATCCTACAATGAAATGATTCATGAAGTCTCTTATGGACCCCGGTGAACTCAATTTCACAGTTCCTAGAGTGGCGGAGAGTCATGAAGGTTGTAGGAGGAAAGTCAAAGCCGGAAGGATGGCGAAGCGTTGGATGAAGAGTCTAGTGCTGTTGCCTGCAGCCTCTTTCGAGGGCCTCGTCGAACTCAATGCCACTGCTCCAGCCTCTAGGGAGCCATGAAGTTTTCTTGAGGCCACGCGGACGATGCAGTGCTGATGCCTAAAAGCCCTTTACGCCACTATGGCTCAGTATAACCTCAGGTACTGAAATACACCAGCATCTTAACATGTTCCTAAGTAAGCCGACTCTCCCCCAACATCATGCATCATCTGGTTGGAAGCGACTAGAGCGTCGAGGATATTCTTCTTCAGCCTCCCCACCTTCTCATCCCTCTCTCGAATCCTCTTCTGCAAATCCAAGTACCTTTTCTTCCACGAGAGCTGTAGCTCTTCTTCATCCGGTCCAGTAGCTGTAGCGACGGAATGTTGTACTGAAGCCCGGATTGTAAAATCACCCTCGATAGATCCGAATCTCATTCGCCAGTGACACTCATAGTCTGTTTTGGAGTCATTTTCCTCCAACCGTGTCATCCTCACATGCGTCCTTAGTGGCCCGCCTGCCAGGGCTGTAACGCTCATTAAGAAGGCTTCTGGGGTACCAGACTCATCTTGCAGGTTCCTGATGACCTGCTTGCAAATCTTGGATGCCTCGTCGATACTGCACTTCTCTATACGTAGGCCCGCTGCATCGAGCCATTCTGCTGCCAGAATCTCACATATGAAGTGAGATTCTAGTGAATCAACGTTTGTACGATCGCTATCTTCGTTCTGCCTAAAGGTAATGTTTACGAAGGGCTGAAATACCGCATGATGCTCATCCGAAGCGCCGTAATAGTTCACCATGGGTCCGCTTTGTGTAACAGGGCCATCTACACTTGGTCCGCTTCCACCATTGACCAAAAGAACTGGGGGTGGAGTCGCGAGTCTGACAGCACCGCTTTGCCGTTGAGGGACTTGAAGCTGTAACCGACTTGGCTTGGTACCTTGTACGGCTGGCGGATTTGAGGGATTTGGGGGATTCGCTCTTATTCCTGCTGGTGGAAAGAATTGAGGAACCTGAGTTTCTTCCACAATGGGTGTAACTGCTGGAGTATCGTCTCTAACGTTAATTGTGGGCCCTTCTCTTACGTGGGGATTTGCTGGAAATGTTGAGAAAGGACCGTCTTGGACAGAGCGATTGCTAGGAGGTCGACCGCGCAGCTTCCCTGTCGAGGCACTCCCATTGCTGGGCCATGCTGAAGAGACAGCTGGGCCATGTCGACGTTTGGATCGGGATTTACTGGGTGTTATGGCAGAGCGAGGTTCGTTCACATCATGCCACATGTTTTTTGTCGTGGGCGTTATTGCTGATTGGGGATATGCTGAAAAGGGAGTTTGAACATTGTCTCTAGGTGTTCCCCAACGAAAAGTGCCAGGTAGTGGTGCCCTAACATCTGCTGCAGACCAGGGAACTATTCTGTCATCGAAAGACTGAAAAGCTGGATGGGCAGAGGCCGGTGTAGGGTGCTCATGGTCCAAGGATGCCCTAGCTATCATAAAATCTTCTGATAGTGTTGGAGAATGCTGCAAACGAGGGCGTTGTGCAGGAGACTTTCCCAGCTCGCTATCATCATCCTCAACCTCTCCGGCCTTACGACGCCCTCGCTTGGGTTTAGTCTCTGGTAGAAGAGCACGCAAGGCTAGATCTTCCTCAGCTACAACACCATCACGACCAGACTCCGACGGTGGTTCGTGAACAGAAGGAACGTGGGTCCAGTACACATGAGTCTTGTTCAGGAGATACTCGAAGAAGGCATCCACGTGCATCGCGTGCATCCACCGCTATCCAAGGTTAGCTCGTTCCCTTGAATTGTTGCTAGGATCGTTACCTTCAGCCTCACGGCATACTGCTGGACCTTCTGTGCACTTTGGCCTTTATCCAGTGCCGGTGGTTCGACGCCAAGGTCTAATGCAAGCTGTGCCCACGTTTTGATCTCCTTGAGTTCTAGCTTTCGAATCAACTCGAACAACGTGAAGGTGCTGAAATTTTTGCCGTCGCTCTTTGGAGGGTTCCGTAAGGTCTTCCTTAATTCTGCTGTATCAGTGTTCAGAGGAACGGTAGGATTGCAGTATAATATAAAAGAAACATAAGCATCATCAAAGGTCTCATCCGTAACAGCCCTCGAAGGTAAGCTTCGGCGGTCTTGGTGACTTCCACTCAGTGTTGATGATGTAGAATGAGGACTAATTCGGTCCTGGTTTTGATATGGGCTTCGCCGTTCCCCAAATCGCTCTTGTGATTCTTGCTGCGACATTGGGGCGGACGAATCGCTCTGCTTCCCGTGTAGCAGTTGAGATGCTATGCTCGAAGCGGATTCATGTGGTAGGAGCGGTGTTGTTGGATGGTACCGTTGTTCAAGCTGCCGTCTGGTAGCTTCATCAATAACCCGGGGTGGCATCTTCTTGCCCGTACAGTATTACAAATGGTGTATAAAGGTGGAAACAATGCAGAAACGAGAGGGCATCGATCAAATCGACAATTTGCTGAACAACAAGACAATCGCGCGCGTATAGTTATATATATATGAGAAAAGGACATCGCCGCCGTCCAGGCACTGACTGTACTACTATACCTGAAGGCGCAGGATACTAATCTTCCACGCCGTATCGGTTAGCAACATGATATGCATCGATCACCGTTCACAAAAGAGATGGCAACATCGGGATGAAGAAGATGGGAAGTAATACATCAGGTCCCGTCCTTCTGCGCTTCAGTAACGTGACCTGCGAATCATTAGACGTGGTGGAAATGTAAATGAATCAGTTGTGGATAGCGGTTTGGTGAAATGTTGCTAATTTGTGATGATTTGTCGCATCATGAAAGGGCCAGAAGGGATACGTAAAAGGAAGGATAAGACGGGACAAGAATAGAAAATGCCCCGCCTATTTTCTAGATTAGCACCTACAGTACAGTTGGGATAAGACCCGACCGAGGTTTCTTCCTACAGTACGAAAGTACAAGCAGGTCTGGTGAAAGGAGAGGATGTGTTCCAAATCAAGAGCATGTGTTGCCCTACTCCCTAAGCCTCCTACTTTTCCCGCATAACTGTTGCATTGCAAATGACTTGTGAAGAGAAAAAGTCGGCAAATATAGCCATTTCGAGCTGTGGTCATAGTAACCACTGCTATCAAAAAGTGCAGTTGCCGAGGTTGAATTCTGACGTCTATCGGACGTTGCTGGCATTGACAACCCCAGATTAACTATCACGAGCTTTCAACCTCACAACCCCTTAAGGTACCTTCATTCTCTTTCTACTTATTATTACCTCCCCTACCCAACATTCTTCAAAAACACCTTGCAGCCCCGACCAAACATATACACAAAATGACATCTGCAGCAGCAGCTCAGCAGTCCGACAATATCGCCCATGCCATCTCAGGAGCGGGCGGGGGCATCCTGTCTATGGCCCTCACGTACGACTTCCCCCTCTACTTTCCCAGAAATATCTAATATTCTCCCAGCTACCCACTTATAACCCTCTCAACCCGCGCACAAGTAGAATCCAAGCGCGCAGACTCCGGATTCCTCGATGCCGTCAGACGCATTGTAGCTCGCGAGGGCATCACAGGTCTCTACGCAGGACTTGACTCGGCATTGTTCGGCATTAGCGTTACCAACTTTGTCTACTACTATTGGTATGAATGGACTCGCGCAGGCTTCGAGAAGGCGGCTGTCAAGGCCGGGCGTGCTTCCAAACGACTTACAACCGTCGAATCTATGATTGCCGGTGCGATTGCGGGGTCTGCGACGGTCCTACTTACGAATCCAATTTGGGTGGTTAACACGCGCATGACGACGCGCAAGGAGAATAATGAGACGGAAGTGCTACCTGGTGCTAAAGCCCAGAAGGCGCCTACTACAATCGGGACGTTGTTGGCGTTGATTAAAGAGGAAGGCCCTCAAGCACTATTTGCTGGAGTTGTACCGGCATTGGTACTGGTTATCAACCCCATATTGCAATACACAATTTTCGAGCAGTTGAAACAGGTACTAGAGAAGAAGAAGAGGATCACACCTACAGTGGCGTTCTTGTTGGGTGCGTTGGGGAAGCTGTTCGCTACAACTATTACATACCCATATATCACTGTCAAGAGCCGTATGCATGTTGCGGGCAGAGAGGGTGGGAAGGAGAATATGGTTGATGGTATGAAGAGAATTAAGAGAGAAGAGGGGGTGGTTGGATTTTACAAGGGTAAGCTAGTGTCATGTCACGTCGCTCATTCATCATTGCTAACTGGTCCATTAAGGTATCGGACCCAAGGTCACCCAGAGTGTGCTCACAGCCGCCTTCTTGTTCGCATTCAAAGATGTTCTATATGAACAGACAGTCAAACTACGTAGAAAGGCACTTGCAAAAGCCGTCGCGTAGTCAATGTATATCTATGTTAAGCTAGAATTTGGAGATGTGGAAACGAGCTGTTGTGCTGTAAATGATATCATTGGGGTGTGGGCACAGGGGCAAAATGGAGTAGAGCGGTGTACCGCATTTGTATTTGGGATCGGGTGGGGTTCCAGGGTCCTGAATTGGTAGACAGACTGCGTAGTTGTACATTTGTAAACAATTTGATACCTCACTGGAGAAAGTAGACGGAATGCATTAAGATCTAAGGGAAAACCTCCCCAGATGCTATGCATTGGAGAGAGTTAGACCTACGAATTCAAACTATGTCGGCAGATTTCACATGATAATTAGAAAGTCAACAAGTGCCATATGTAATGTTCACTTTTGTCGGATTTACCGAGGAACGTCTATTCAATTTAATTTCTAAGCCGACATTACAACATTTAAGGTAGCTCTTATGAGGATGTAACTTTGGGAACAATCCACCAGTCATGATATCCCTTCCCAATAACCGGTATCTCAGCCTTAATCTTCACCTCACCCTTCTCTGCTGCAGCCTCCACAGCCTTCTTGACAGTAGCAATCGTAATACTCGTGAAGATACAAGCCTTCAAGCACTCCTTAACATTCTTCAGCCAGCTCTCATGAGAGCCCTCAGAGAAGGAATCCTCAGCCTTCAACTTGCTGAGTACCTCAAACCCTTTCTTGGCGCCAGCTGCCGCTTGACTTGCATAGAGTAGCATATCGAGCGTGCTTTCACTGGGTTGATGGACTTGCTCGGCAAATACTTCGTAGGATTGCGGTTCTGGGAGGCTGATAGAGAGGAAAGGCTTCATGCGGAGTTCGTACCGCATTATGTCATCGCCATAGGGACGAGGCTGTATGGGTATAGCCTTTAGTCGACCGAGGACTTCGAAGAGGCAGGATAGGGCATCCGCAAATCCGTAGGTTGTTGTTGCTTCTAGCATCGAGAAGTTGATAAAAGAGATTGCTTGACTGTATTCCTGCTGCGTTTGTACGTCTTTTGGGTTAGGCTTTCGTGCGTCTGTTGAGTTGGATCGAGAGAAAGCCGAAAAGCTCCGCATCACAAAGCCTCGCATACGCTCTAGGTGACTGTTTCGGACCTTGGAGAGCTGACTCAAGTACCAGTACATCCCTGACAGCTCGTCTGGTTGGTAAACTTCTAGTTCAAAGCCCATCTGTACAATCCATGCCATTTGTCGGAGTTTGTAGAAGTATGCCCAAGAAGATAGAGGGAAGGAGTATATTGGGTCAGTTGAGATGGAAGAGTCGATTATTGGCTCCTCATTTGTGAATGCTCGCAACTCAAGATCAAGCTCCTCAGCATCAAGCTGCAGATTGTCCCAATCGGTTATGGTATGGCACATTGTGCGCCTTATGCGACATCTATTTTGGCAGATAGTACGTAAGATATCCAGGTACGATTGTGCAGCGCGTTGTCGGAATATCTCCATTCGAGCGGACATGTTGAAGCGAGGGTCAATTGGCACTTCAACCTCGTCATTGTCTCGGTCCAGAAGCACATTTGCTGGCAACACGGTGCTTGCTAGATCATCATCTAAAATTTGTCGGATAGACTTGTTGCCTAAGACGATCATGTCTCCAAAAAGATGATGCTGAAGTAATGTCCGGATATACACAGAAGGTTGTGGCTTCTGTGCTTGGAATAATTCCACAAACGTCTGGAACTGGAGTCAGCGAATGTGACAAGGAGACCACTGGGTTGACCTACTATAAGACTATGGCTGCTATGATAGTTGAGCACGTCAAGAACAAGAGCTCCATCTTGACAGAGTCTTTCCAAATGAGCGTACGCTGCCTCCAGGCTGACTTGTACAATTGGACGAGGTGGGATTGTGCTTGCTAATTTCCGTTGGAGCTTAACGCTGAATGACTTCGGAACATCTTTGCCAAGCTGGTTTGAGGATTTTAAAGTAGGTAAGAAAGAAAGCAACTCTTTCCAGAGAGACTTGGTTGGCTCGGCAGTTCTTGATTCGGCGACTTCAACAGTTTTGAGGAAGACAGCACGAAACTGCAACCTGTTGACAAGGGCATCTTTCAACTGTGGTTTTATTTCTCCAGAGCCAGATAAGAGGTCTGTCGTCGATTTTAGAAGGTCAATGATAGAGTCATGACTGAAGTTTTCCAGTAAAGCTCTATTGTATGTATGAGTGACAAAGTCTTCTTCCTGTTGACAAACGTAAGTTTTCTGTCTCTGGATGCATAACATAGATTTATAAGTATGAGGAGTGCTCACCTCATAAAAGTGCTCAGACTTGACACGATTATTGACACAGTCGCAGGTTTTGATCAAACCCACACAATAGGCTCTGAGGACTTGAAGCGTCAGAGGTTCCTGATCCACAAAACCTTCGCCCCGATCGAAGATTGTATGCTCAAGGCTTGTTGGATAAGGTGACAGAATCCTATCAATATACAAGCTTGTAAAGATAGTTTGAGAGAGTGGGTGGCCCATATGCCAAGCCATCTAGACACAGTCAGCCTTTGGCTCTTTGCTTCCATGGATTTACTGTCACCTCATGACATAGAAGTTGGTCAATTATACCCAAAACTTCTTCTGGCAACAAAGATGTACTGAAGTCATATTCGTCCTCCATGGTCTCTCCAGGTTGCAGAAACCCGCTGTCCATTTTGGAATCCATGATCTAATCGTGTTAGTTCGATGGCCTCACATCCGGAGGCGAGCAAGTTACCTCCAAAGCACCAACTGACTCAAAAAGCGTAAAATAAGGATCTTTGATAAGCTGTCCCATGTCCAACTCTGAAAGAAATTAGCATGAACATGGCCCGGAGAGAGTCAAAACATACGCTGAGCAGCGGCGGTAAATTGCTGAGTGATATCCATTGCTATGATTCCATTGCTTTGCAGCTTGGGAGCAACAGGTGGCGCAGAGTCAAAGGCTGCAAAGGCGTTTGGATTACTTGGACCATCGTCGATATCAAGACCGGAGACCTCTGGAAGTGTGGGTTAGCTTATCTCTATGGACGTATATATGATCACCGTACGGTTTATAATGGCTCCAATACCATCATTAGGCATATTCATTCACCGTGAGACTAGTGCTGTGTCTTGAATCTTGGCAGTTTGCAGCTGTACTGACTTTTGACTTTTGACTTGTGACTTTTGACTTTTGGACTGTTGAGGTTATCGGGTTTCGCTTGGCCTGGTCTTTCAAAGATTGCGCTTTCAAAATCTTGAGACTCAAGTCTGTTCACTCGACAACAAAAATAGCACCATGTGCGTGTTTCGTCGAGAGACTAACTTTGAGTCACAAAAGCTACTTGTCGTCTTCATGACACAATTCCAAGGGTTCACAAGCTTGAAAATGGGTCCCATAAAGAGTTTTCGTCACGTGGGAATAGAATACTTGTACTGAACCTACGAATGAAGGATAACGACGGGTTTCTTCAATTTATGAGCTGGTGGCCAGTATTACTGGATTGGGCGAGCGAAGTAAAGTACTGTCTTCTATAGGATATTCCGCGACGCGACAACAACTTCTAGAATTTATAGTGCTAACCACCGAAGCTGAAGGGTTTTTACGCAGACTCACAAGCTGATTATATGCAGCTCCCGTAGATTGAAAGTGTTGGTATTTGCGTAAACTGCTGGACCAACAGATCCTCATTGATACAAATGTACAAGCCATCCGCAGCCATCTCATGCCTCACTGCTGCCCAATCCCTTCCCACAAGCTCACACAACCATGCCCTCCGTTCATATCTTCACATCTACGATGATGGTGCGTTGTGCTCTGCAATTGCAGCCGCGTTTGTCTCTGCAATACTCTTGATCTCGCCTTGCTTGCCGTTCTATAAGATCCAATCCCGTCAGTCAAATTCTTCGACCCCCTTCACCCCTAGAGTACTCACGTTCCACTTTGCCATTCTCAGCTCCATCTCTCCTCTTCGCTCAGCTGCCAAACGCTTGTCATCCTTCAAGCTGCGGCGGACGACTCGGGCCGCGACGGACAGGTATTTGTTGTAGCTGTTCAGAGCTTGTCAGTAGAAGCTCCTCCAAGACGATCGCCGACTCAATTGCCACATCAATTGGGGGTTACTGGCAATCGATGGAAACATACGTGAGACCTGAAGCTTTCCACGCGAATGCCATTGTGATGAGAGGTACTGGGGTGGTAGTTGGGCAATTTGATCAGTTTTGATGTTGTCGTCCTGAACTTGAGCTCGGCGGATTGAAGTTGCCCGGCAAATCTGGCTTGGGATCACGTGACAAAAGAGAAATCCCCCGCCCGAGTGTTCCCGACCTGGCCTTAGTCTTCATTGCAGGTTAAGCAGCCAAACAGTTAGGAAATTAAATTTTCATTTCAGATCAGGAGAGCAAATTTAAGTAAATGGAAGTGCTTGTATGTTGGCAAAGAGTATCACGTCTACAGTACACTCTAAGAAAATGTTGATACACGCCGTTTTTCGTATCCTCAGCCCTGCGTCCCGTTCCTCTATACATTGAGACCGAGCTCCTCTGCGTATGGGAGTACATGAAGATCCCCAACAGCTGAAACAGTGGCCTTTCCATCCAAGAGTGCCTTTGCAACCTATTATGGAGTTAGAAATCTCCTCGTAGTAAAGTCGAAACCGAGTACTTACCGCCTTAAGCTTTTCAATGCTCACTGACTCGACAGCTTTGCCAACCTCTTCAATTTGGAAAGGCTGTCCACCGTGAACCAAACCGGCCCCAGTTGCTACAAGGCCAGCCTCAATGTTTTGTCCCTCCTCCAACGTGCGGAACTTTGCGAGTGATACAGCCTTGGTGAAGTCCTCCTTGCTGATGGTGCCCTCGGCAATGCTCTTGAGAGCCTTAACTGCCTCCGTAGACGCACCACGAATAGCCTTTGCCGGGCCGCTGAATTGAATTGACAAGAGACCTGCATCGGAGTAGGAGAAATGGGTCGTAACTGCACTAGCTCCAGGGAAGGACGATACGGCTTTTGAAAGCAGTGAGAAACCCGGTGACCATTTAATGGTCGACTTGCCTCCTAGGAGTGCTGCAAGGACTGCAGTTTCTGGCTTGTATGCACTTCCGGAGGTGAAAGAGCTGGAGCCGGGGAAAGCAATAACGAGCGCGTTGCCAGAACTATGAGCAATGCGTTCCTCTCCTCCATAGTACTTCGATGATTCGGTCGATAGTGCGGGTCCAGAGCTTGGGGCACCAGTAAAGAATTCGCCAACCCATTTGGCCAATTCTGACTGGCTAGCACCATTGGCAACAATGGCGATATTTGGCTTAGCGTAAGCGCTGTTGGCAAACTGCTGAATAGTCTCTTCGTTCAGGTACTTGTTCAGAGGGGTTGATGATGTTGGGTAGAGTGGGTTTCCAAGACCTCTGTGAAAAGCAAGGCCATGTGCTGAGTTGATTGCCATCCCAGAAACATCACCGAGCAACTTCTGCTGGGAAAGCTTGATAATATGCTCGACCTCCTCGTGGTATTCATGGGCTACACGGCTAAATCAGCATCGAGAACTACTAATTGGCCCTCTCTCCTGCTTACGAGTATACTTAGTCTGAGAGACAACTTCACCCAAAAGTTCGGTGAAGTATGGCAGATCTTCTCTCAAGAACTTGGCTTCTAGAACTAGGGCCTCCCGTGTGTGGTATGCGATCAATTGACCTCCCAAAAGCTCGGATTCTCTTGTAATTCGTAGTGCAGATCGCCTCTGGGTGTTCTGTGGCAGGATGTCAGAATATGTCCATTGCATTTTTTTTGTTGACGGGGTGTACGCCGGGTGCAATGCCTACCTTAAATGCGAACTCCTCCAATCCTGTCGTCAGACCCGGAAGGGACTCGTATCTAGTTCCAGCCTTCGCAACGACAGCAAGCTTTGTGGTAGGTCCAGCAATATCTCTGCTCGCAACTTTGATGCCGGCCACGTCCGCAGATTCGTATGAGAATGATGTTGATCCGGATGCCACAGCAGCAAGACCACGACGGTTAGCTGGCTGGGCGCAGCATTGCCGGCGAAGGGCAAGCTGCGCAGTTCTTCCAATCGCCGACCGTGAGATCATTGTTCGGAGGAGATGGGTCGAGGATCAGGGTGAGAGGAATTAATGGTGGTTGAGGTTCATAAGCTTCAATTGAAGTGCATCGATTGGATCTTCCAAATTTCGGGAGCCGCTGCAGCGCAGAGTCTCTTTAGCGGGTTTTGGCTCTCGTTTATCAGGTCAACTTGGGCCAGTCCAATTCGAGATCGCTTTGGCGCTTGGCTCTGAGTTTATGTACCCCTCCCATAAAAAAATTATACAACCACCTTGACTGTTCACCACCACGACCACCACCACGACGGAATCCTCAGAACCTTCAATGAAGCACCGGTAGCACCTGTGTTAAGCTCTAGGGATTGTGAGAGATTCTCTAGCAGCAACAAAAAATGTCCAGAGTAAGTCTGCACTGCGCTTCGTCGCAATTTTTGCTATTTAGTTGCAGTTTGCTGCTCATCGCGAATCTCAAGGTACTAATACAACTCTTCTAGTCAAAGCACGCCATGGAGCTTTGCGCGCTTTTGGTGGACGAGACCTATGGCGAATTAACCTCCGTATGTGCACCGAATTTCCAATCTATGAATCGCAATTATTTCTGGCAGACTTTTTGCAGGCTCTGGCCCCGCTGAGTCTGAGTGATTCACATTTGACTCCTCAAAATCTGACATGACATAGCGCATATTCACTGTTCTCCTTCGACGAGGACAACTCAACATAAAACAACTTACCGATCATACACGGCTGACCACTCGTCAATTGCGGCATGGTCTAGCAGTCCTTGTCCAACAAAACCTCGCTTTCCACCATACTGACGACGGTACTGGCGTGACCCATTATGAAGCCAACGACGATGCTGCCTATGCTTTGGTTCGCTCAGGGAAGATTATGAACATTGTGGATGATAGATTTGGACCCCACGCTCGGGACGTCGTTCAGAATCTTTTGCTCTTGGGCCACACGAAGGTTTCTGATCTTGAGGCGGCCTATAAGTCTGTGAATAAACCCCATATCAATGGCAATTCCAACGGACATTCTACATCTAACGGCACCGTACATGCAACAAATGGTTATCACGATGCCGAGGTTAGTTCGACTGGTCAACTCCATACCATTCTGCGCGATTTACTACGTGCTGGCTTTATAGAACCGGTCACCAAGAATATGTTTCTTAGTCCCTCGGATACCTATAAAATGGTCGAAAATGAGCTACTCAGTAGTCCGCAACATGGCGGTAGCACAAAAGGTGCAAAGCAAAAGGCTGAGCTAGACAGAAACATCGCTAGCCGCTTGCGAGAAATGAGGGCTGAACGTCCAGATTGGAGACCCACGGAGGACAAGAAGAGACAATACAATGGAGACGGCCCCAATGGTGTCAATGGAGGCACCAAGCGCAGGAAATTATCTAACGGCATGGTTAATGGCGATACTGGTTACAGAGATGATGGTATCACACTTGACGTGGGTTTCTCGGCCTCTACGGCTAAGGATGCATGCTAACTTCTATAAAGTCAGAGTTGATCTTACGCATCAACTATGAGAAGTTCAATGTTGCGCTACGAAATCAGTCGTTGGTCAACCTTGCAAGCAATCGGATTGGCGAGACTACGTCACACATCTATGCCGAGCTTCTAAGACTATTAGAACCATCTATTCCACGTTGCCGGCTAGATCCCCGAATTGACGGTGTTAACAAGGAAGACGATGGGCCAACGGACGGACCCTCGCTTTCGACTGCCGAGCTCTCCAAGGCACTGAGCGAATCGATTAATCCTGCTTTAGGTATCGGAAAGGCGTCAAGCGAGCATATTAACACCAGGAGGCTCGAAGCCACGAGCGGTAGGAAGCGAGGAGCTGACGAATACGAATCAGATGAAGGTGAATCTGAAGATGAGGAGATGAACGGTAATGGCCACCTTGAAGCCGTCAATGGGAACTTCGATGAAGAGAATGATCCTTTCCGGGAAGGACTTAAATCAAAGAGCAAGCAAGTTAAGGTCACTTTCCAAGAGCAGGAAAAGCCTGAGGAGCGGCAAAATCGCTTACTACACGTCCGAAACCACCTCCTACTTCTGGCAGGTGATGATCGTCGGTTTATACGTAAGTGTGGCACTGGTCAACAAGGAGAATGGACCGTGGATTATGAGGCTTTAGTGGATTTCCTAAGGGAGTCGGAGCTTGATGCGCTCATTATGGAGAATTTTGGCAAGCATGGCCACCGTCTTGCACGCATCATGAGAAAGCTAGGAAAGCTAGAAGAAAAGCAGTTACCGATTTTGGCCATGATGAAGAAAGAAGACGTGCGGAAGATTCTGGTGCAGATGCAAATGGCTGGATATGCGGACATTCAGGAAGTCCCGAAAGACAACAATCATGTACCCAATCGAACCATTTTCCTCTGGTATTTCGACACCCCGAGAGTCACAACTATCGTGTTGGATAATATTTATAAGGCAATGTCAAGATGTATGCAGCGCCTCGAGGTCGAGAAGCGTAAAGCGCATGACATCCTCTCATTGGTTGAACGTAGCGATGTTAGAGGCAAAGAAGAGGAAGTGCTTTCAGCGGAGCAGATGAATAGATTACGAGAAATCCTAGCCAAGGAAGAAAAGCTGTTAGCACAGGTTGCGAGACTTGACGAATTGGTAGGCATTTTCCGAGACTTCTGAAGCCGCGAAAACTGCAGGGTTTGTATCAAGGTGAAGATATTGTTAGGATATTGGGATAGCTGAGAACAGCTGGCATCTGCATTGGGATGGCGTCACGATATTTAGCTGCATTTGGCGATGGCGTTTATCTGAATTTCACCAGCGATGGACGGATAGATTTATCTTCCCGCTTGGTATGAAAAGGGGTCTTTATTGTGATACCATACTTTCATAGATTTTGGCTTTAGGTGCTCACAAAATAGAGCGTCAAAATAAGTAGAAGGGACCCCAGCAATGTCAGGAAATTCCTCTTTCACACGAAGTGCTGTTCCGTTAATACATTACTGAACAGCAACACGAACAGCTTCCCTTGACTTTCGTCGGCGGGCAATTGATCAGAACCACAGGCTGGAGAATGCGCATGGTAAGTTAGGTACATTTCAGTACATAGTATACAGATCTCGGGGCCTGGGTGGATTTCAGATGTTCTTTGTGGTATGTTTGTTAAAAATGAGGAAGTTGATTTTGTGATGGTGTTGTATGAATTGAAAGCTGGGACGTTGCGAGTTCGCATCTGGTGCTTGTCTGTCTAGCGCCAAAAGTGGGTCTGACCCTTTCCCCAGTGGCCGAGAAAGGGAAGTGCAGCTCGAGAAATTTATGAAAGCCAATCCTAATTTTTTTCTCATCCACGCTCATTATAAGTATACAGTCGCCGCAGACTCGCCAGCTGTAGATTCGTCCTCGCGTCCGTACGAAGTCCAAACATTGTACAAGTCCCATATCTTCCGCCCGCAATGTCTCCACCAATTGCTGCCATCGCAGCAGCGCCAGGCTCCGCCGCAAAGGACTACAAGACAGAATCTACCCTGGCACGATTACTGGGTTCAGGTATAACCTCCTTCATGAATCAGGGCTATGGCCAGCTGCTAAAATTTTACAGGATCTGCTGGTATCGCTGAGCTTGCCGTGTTCCATCCTGTACGAGCAAATCAACACTTCGTGATGAGAAGACGCGACTAACCTCTCGTAGGTCGATACGATTGCCAAGCGGTTGATGAGCAACCAGGGAAGGGTCAGATAAGAGCTACCAGCGTAGGAATGGCACAGCGTGCTGACATTCTGGCCAGATCACATCAGCTGCACAACTGAACCAAGTCATCTTCAAGGACAAGGCATCTGTAACGGCGGGCAAGAAGTTCTTCTCGCTGTTTCCAGGTCTCGGATATGCCGCAGGATACAAGGTGAGTTAAATAGTAATTTTGAAAAAAGAATACTTGCTGACGGGATATGGCAGGTTCTACAAAGAGTATACAAGTACGGAGGACAGCCATTCGTACGAGACTACCTAGCAAAGAACCATGGCACCCAATTCGACGCGGCCTTCGGCAAGAAGACCGGAAAGGCAATCATGCACTCACTGGCAGGAAGGTATGACAATCACTAATTCCGGCTGGGCGTACAGTTTTGACGAGTTGTTAGTATCATCGGTATCGGAGAAATCGTTCTCCTTCCCCTTGATGTCCTCAAGATCAAGAGACAGACAAACCCAGAGGCTTTCCGCGGACGCGGCGTTGTACAAATTGTGAAGGATGAGGGTTTCGGTTTGTACAGAGGGTGGCAATGGACAGCAGCAAGAAACGCTCCTGGATCATTTGCTGTACGTATTCCTCACCACATATTCTCCACAACAGAAAATTTCGTGCATACACTAATGCAACATAGCTTTTCGGTGGATCTGCATTCACCAAGGGTTATTTCTTCGGTCTCACAGACTACAACAAGGCATCGTGGTTCCAGAACTTTGTAGCATCTATTGCTGGTGCCTCCGCCTCCCTTATCGTCTCCGCTCCTCTCGATGTTATCAAGACCCGTATCCAGAACCGAAACTTTGACAATCCAGAGAGCGGCTTCAAAATTGTGGGTAGCATGATGAAAAATGAAGGAATAACCAGTTTTTTCAAGGGCTTGGTACCGAAGGTATGTTTTGTTTGAACTTACTTGAAGTATGGCCTGCTAACCCCCACTAGCTTCTCATGACTGGACCAAAGTTAGTCTTCTCGTTCTGGCTTGCGCAGACTTTGATCCCAGCATTTGATATTGCTCTCTCTAAGAAATAGATAATTGTATCATTGCAAAGATACAGGTAGATATGTAAACGACGGACGGCTGTGTACTGGGACGGCCATGGTGCCTGGATATGGAAAAATTGGCGTTTTCCCATGGCGCAAAAAGATATAATATTTTGGTTCTATGACTGTACAAAAGAATAAAGCATGATAGACGAAGAAAATAACAATACTCGACTCTACCAAGGCGTACACCAAGTCAGTAGTAGCATGACAACTTACAGCTCACAATGACTTGCCAATGTGAACTATTTTTATAAAAACACTGTAATAGGGACTACTTCTCAATGGTGGAGAGAAGATCCCGCTGCCATCGAAAGCCAAATCCCATGTGATTTGGCGACATCTCCACTTTTATTTCAACGACAGCCCAAGCTCCCAAGGTTGGCAGCGCAAGCAAGCTCAAGCTCTCAAATCACGAATCACTCACATACTGCGTCCAGTCCACGCAAGCGCAAACAGAATGCCTCCTACACCTATTCATCTAATCTCTAAGATTGGCGATCCGATCTTCGCCTTGTTTATTGGTCTTTCAGCGGCTGCGATGCGAATTAATCGGGAGGAGAAAGAGCAGGGGAGGAGCATGAAAGAGAGTATTGATGCTGGGTTTAGGTATGGTATTTCATTTACTTTCGAGTGGACGGGAGGGGTGCAATTATGGCTAATTGAGAATTTATCTTTTTAGGAGATTGGGCTTTCCGAGACAGGGTGATGAGGTCGTTAGGAAGGGTTGAGAGGGAGTTCTGGTTGGGAGTTTTGGGGGTTTTATTGGTGTTTATTTGGAGATATGATTCGGGTTGCCAGGAATGGCGGGGTGGCCGTCTTTTCTCCTTCCACAGTCGCTGTGGGGGAGCTGAGGATACGAAGGGTGACCAAGAGGGCGAACAAAAGAGACCCAGGCTATGCTACGACAGCATGAGTATGAACAGGAAGGTAGAGAGAAGGGCGTTCGGTTGGAATATCTGGGATACTGAAGTACACATCTTTTCAACAATCTTCCCATGGCATTAGCACAACCGTTGTCCCTCCGCCATATCCCACGTCTGGCTCTCCGTCTAAGAGCCTCCCGAGTCCCACGTCCTCGGAGGAGTGAATACCGCATTACTGCAGGAGCCATAAGCTTGCACATTTTACCTCAGCACCAAGAATCGTTTGGAGAGCTATTCAAGCAACGAGCTCGATAGGTTGGCCCAGTAAGAATCACAGAGATTTAATGATAAAGAATTGCTGGGAGGTTGATGTATTTCTGTCATAGTGCAACCGGCTATCGAATCTGTAAATGAGATTGAGAAACAGGCCATTGAAGCCCATAGTATTCCTTGGAAGCAATGGTTACTATTGTGGCATTCCAGCCCAATAAAGTTTCGACCTAAGAAAGGTTGACCTCTATAGGTTCGAGGCTTAGTTAAGATAAAGCCCTCTGTAACTAAACCGAAAGCCAGCATCTCTAGCTCAATCTGTAGCTTAGCTGCGTTTGATTCCCGAATCCGAATCGTTAAATATCACTGGTACGAAGTAAAGCACACTTTGAAGTAGTTACTTAAGTTCAGGAAGATTCAATTGGCAGTGTCACCAAGAGAAAGGTATAAGGCTGTTTTTCATGGGAACGCAGAAACTGTTTGTCAGCTAATACTCTTGTTAGGGTCTCTTCTTACAGTCTTCCTGCTCCATTTCCTAGCTCTTTCCCATTATGTTCCTTGCTGGGGTATTTTCTTCCTGCGGTAGGCAAGAGCAAATCTCTCATTTCCATTTTTGGCAAGCCCACCTCTCTCTCTCTTCCACTCTGTCCTTCCATTCTGTCTTCTCCAACTCTTCATTTCTTCTTCAAAGTCAATACTTTTAAATACAAGGTTATACACTACATTATTTCTAGACAACAACTTTATATATCATAATCATGGAACCAACACCCGCATCTACCTCCGGCAAGGAAAATGCTACCAAGTTGAATCTGAAGGCTCCCGAGTTTGTTCCATGGGGTGCTGGCAAGAAAGGTGCTAGCAAGTTGAATTCGAGGGCTCCCGAGTCTGTTCCACGGGATGCTGGCAAGTATATTCCGCCGCATCTAAGAAATCCGGGTACACCTTCTACGGCACCAAAACGTATAGCCCACTTTCCCCTATCAAATTCCTTGAGCTATTCTGACCTCTATCCTCAGGGACTCTGCCTACAAATAGAGAAGTGCACCAAGATGATACACCGACGAACGCGAATGGTATGCCGACTCATCTCTTCAAACCGAATTCATAGGCTATTTTGAGGATTCTGCTGACAAATGTGTTTAGGTGCCTGGAAATATAAACCTGCACAGGAATTCAAGAGCGGGAATCCACCACCGGCAACTGGATTGGGTTCTGCTGCTTTGTTGGAAGGGAGTGTTGTGGACTCAGGGGAGAAAATCCGTTATAAAGGGCCTCCTATTGGGAAGCGATTCGAGAAAGATGATCATGTGGACAAAAGTCATTAAGTAGATTGCTAGCATACAGAAGATGAGAGCAGAGCTTTTTGTTAGCGTAACGTTGCGAATATCATGTGTTTGATGGTCCACGAATTTTTTAATCTACACTTTGGAATTGATTTGATGACTTGGTGAGTCGGTGGGGAATATCTTTATGTCAATCTTGATCTTTCATTGTCACCTGTAGGGCTACTAAGAGGGTTTCCCTCCATTTCGAAGATGGGTTATTCTCTTGTCTAAGCGCACTGAGCAAGGACTATTGTTGGATGGATAAGCGGTATGTTACAAGCTTACTTGATTTCCTACTCCTTTTTAGGAGTGCAAAGTTACGTCCTTGGTTTGTGCTGTATGTTATGTTCTCGGATACCTTTGAACTCGGAAACTTACCTGCGTAAAATGATGGCAATAGTCATTGTGATAATGATATTGTGACATACGTTTATTTCGTCCTGAGACACGGAACTTGATTGTCACAACTCAAAGAATCTTTTCGATATTTCAAGAGCGTAGGCACTTTACTTGGCTACTGCGTAGAGAGTGATTTTGGGTGTGCTCAAGAAATCTTCAAAGCCATTCTAGTCTTACTCTTGTTCATGGTAGAGACACTTATTCGGTTTGGAAAAAAAAACAGAAATAGGAATGGGGGCATTGTCAGGGAAGGCCCGGAAGTGATTGCCTAGGTGTTTGAAGCGAGCATTTGGTAAGAGGAACTCTTCGATTGCTAACCAAGGATTTTTGCAAGATCACGCTTTTGAAATTTCTAGTTCTTTTAATAGTATGATGACCAAGCAAAGCTTCTTCCTATACGAAGTGGCGAAGCTCGTTCCTGTACTTAGCTCGAAGTTTTGGCTTGTTCAGTCATAACGCTTTGGAAGGCCATAGCACCAGTACGCAAGGAAATGAACATCATACCTAGGGACTTAGATTCGAACTAGGCAGCATAGTAAGCAAACGTAAAACAAGTGTAAGGCTAGGAGAAGTGGTAGATATCGTTATCACCTGCCAAAATAGGCTACCACAGGCAAACCAAACCGATTCCAGCAGTTGCCCATTTGCTTTGAAAGACTGAAATTCATTGCGGCTGAATCGCAGAACTTGAGACCTGAAGACTTGCAAATTGAAATCACGTTACTTGCTGTGCAAGAAACTGTATGTACGGCAGAAACCAATATTGATTGTGCCTATTTCTAAGCCCAGAGAGATCTCAAAGAGAACAGTCATACAAAGCCCTATTCTCCCTTAAAACACAACCATCGCTTTGCCTGTCGATTCAAGTAAGCCCATCGATGATGGCAAGAAAAACAATTTGGATGCGCGATCCCTCCATTTATCCATACCCTGATCCAATCTCCCCAGCCTGCGCAAAAGCAAAGTTTAAAAAAAAGTCATGGGTATGGATCTCTGGTCTGTGCCGTTGTCAAAAAGATCACCCAAAAGCATCGCCGCACCATGATCCGAAAACGCCTAGAGTACCCTTAACGATAAGGAAAGTGCATGAGGATGTCGTCCTCTAAACCGACTCGAAACCGAAAGTATTCTCGCCGGAATAGGAGATATAAAGGAACCTAATATTGGATTTACTCGTTAGCCTTGCTTCTTTGTCCAACTATGACGATGGCGGAAGAAGGGGGCGGGAAGACACATACCCATCCTCATCCTTGTGCTCCTCATAGATGCTGCTCATCAGCGCAGCCGTGGGTGGTAGGACCTCATCGACGAAGATGAAAATGGCCTTCTCTGGGGACAACTTGATGCGCTTGCGGATTACGTAGACGAACTGACCGACGGTGAGGTCGGCTGGAACGAGGTACTTCTTCTTATCGATGGTCGCAATGTCGGATTTTTCGACCTTCTCGCAGATGACTGGGATACGGTCGGAGTACTTTTGACGCTGTGATGGAGATGCGGTTAGTTATGAGACAGTGGGTGGTTGGCTGGCGATGAGGCAATACAGAAGGGATGGGATGGGGGGGAACGTACAATGCGTTCGGCCTCAGCCTTGCGCTTCTCAAAGGGGTGCTCGTCCTTAAACTTAGATCTCATGTTGGATTATGGGGTGATGATAAATGTGTCTGGTTTGGATGGTGGAGTTGTATGATGGTTATGTTCAGGAGTGGGTTTTTTGGTTGTTGGTGGATTGAAGAGGTTGGGTGGTGAAGTAGGCAGAGAGCTTCTGACGAAGCGGGGTGTGACTGATAGAGAGAGTCGGTCAGGGCCGGAGATGGCGCTAGTTAGTGCCTTGCAGTCGTCGTCCTTCAGACACTGATACACTCACTGTACACCGTACACCGTACAGCGGCCTCGTGATTTGTCAACAAAGCATGACAGGTGCTGATTGTACTTGAAATTGTACATGACCATAAAAGGATTACTCACGAGCACCTTTCGGATTCTTTCTTTATGGCTTTTTACCTGTCTTTGTCTCAATGTAGGACAAGACAACCAAGGTACCAAGGTAAGATTACCAAAACTTGTAGTGGCGCCCTAGATGGATGCCTTGGCGTGAATCCTCCGCAGTTCAACTGATGACGGCTTGGAGCGGCCATAACGAAGGCGACAGCCGATAGCAAAATAACGTAACCAGTCATATACTCATACGAAGTAGTCCAACCACAAACATTCTAATATCCGAATAAGAATAATCCTTCGCAAATAAAATCATGATAATTAAATACCCATCATAAGTAGTATTTTTTTTTACGTCAAGCTAGAAAAATGTTGGCATTGCAATTGCTACTCGTACAGGTATCGACCAATTCCCAACGCTGAGAACCAAGTAGGGGTGCCGCTTTTCTCGTTTTTCTCCAATGCTGATCGCGAGCGAGAGCGAAAGCTTAAGCTTCACGCGACGGCAAGCTCTTGGAAATCATAAATCATTCCACAAGTCGTACTCTCCTTCTCTTCCTCCTCCACCCGACAGTGGCCTTATGTTTCCCCCTGTACAATAGTCTTATCACCCTGCCGCTGCGAGCAGTTTTTCCTTATAATGTCTTCATCCACCCGACCTCTGGTCAGGCTCTTGCCCAAAGTCACGCCTCGATCGCATCGACTCCCCCAGTCCCTACAGTGCCGGCGAACCTTTGCAGAGCATCACAAACCTCCCAATCCTAACGACCTGCCGCGCAAAGGTGTAGTTGCTCCAAAGACGAGGATAGCCGTTGGCATTGTGTTCTGTGGAGCCTTGATCTATTCTATGGTAGGACTCACTTGCCGACCTATTCCGGCCATTGACTTATGTCTTGTAGGTAACGGAGGAGAAACCGAATAAACTTGACGCCCCTACAATTGCAGAACGAGACTCCCTCATGAAGCGCGAATCTGGTGTCACAGAAGACTCGCCCATGCGGCTGCGTATGGAAGAGTTCATTAAGGAACAGCAGAAAGAGATTGTTAGAGAACTAGAGAAGATTGATGGCAAGAAGTTCAAGGTTGATAAATGGGACAGGGAGCATGGGGGCGGAGGCATCTCCTGCGTGCTTCAAGAAGGAAATGTTTTTGAGAAAGCCGGTGTCAATATCAGCGTCATATACGGCAATCTTCCACGAGCGGCAATCGCTAAGATGCGAGTGAACCACAAGAATATCAATGCCAATGTTGAATCTCTACCCTTCTTCGCTGCCGGACTCAGTATGGTTCTTCATCCTGTCAATCCCATGGCTCCTACGGTTCACCTCAATTACCGATACTTCGAAACAGCAGATGAAGATGGTACGCCGGGCGCTTGGTGGTTTGGTGGAGGAACAGATCTTACGCCCAGTTATTTGTTTGACGAGGATGCTGTTCACTTTCACAAGACAATCAAGGAAGCTTGCGACAAACACGATAAAACGTATTATCCACGATTCAAAAAGTGGTGTGACACATACTTCTCGAATAAGCATCGCGGAGAATCCCGAGGTGTGGGTGGAATTTTCTTTGATGACTTAGACGAGGAAGAGAAGGATCAGGAAAACACCTTCGCGTTTGCCCAAAGCTGTCTGAAGGCATTTTTGCCATCTTATATTCCCATCATCACAAAGCGAAAGGATATGCCATTTACCCCACAAGAGAAAGAATGGCAGCAAATTCGAAGAGGGAGATATGTGGAGTTTAATCTCGTACACGACAGAGGCACGGCTTTTGGACTGAACACGCCCGGTGCTAGAGTGGAGAGCATTCTGATGAGTTTGCCTCTGACTGCCAGCTGGAAGTACATGTATGAACCAGAGAAGGGAAGTAGGGAGCAGAGATTGGTGGATGTTTTGAAAGCGCCGAAGGAGTGGGTTTGAAGATTTGTATAATATGATAACTCATTTGTTGCTCTTCCATCTCATTCACGAAGAGCAATTTTCCAATGGAGATATTCCATCTGTGTACATATGGAGCAAAATTCGAGATTGGCAAGGTGTTTACTTAGCTGAAGCAATAGATGATGTTGTGGAGCTAGAGGTGAAAATAGACTAATATGAAAAAAAAAACTTAGGCCGTAGATGATTTTACATGAGTAAACTTCGTTTTGAAGAGGGTTGGTTTGAAATCCTGTGGGCCGCTCATACTCAAAATGGATGGATTGGAGGGTAGAATTGCAAACATTGGCCTTGGATTTCGTGGGGAATGAATGGGAGTTGGTCTGCAAAACATGTTTGTAAAATTTGTTGCTACTAAGACCGTCAAGGTTTCTGTTATTAATACTTCGCGCCAGTTCCATATAATTTATTAAAACTAATTATTAATGCCAACGAAGTTTTACTTGACAAGAAGAGGAGTTGAACCTAGCATGAGGCAACTTTGAAAACATAGCTAGTTTCTGATATCTAAGACGAGTAACTCATCCAAGCTTCTTTTTGGGTCCTTTCCAACCATTTAAGAACCATTTCATCCCTCACTCCTGGAAAATAAGCGAGCACCCAAATCTAATGTAAACTGGTTGCTCGCTTAAATTCAGGAGTTCCTAGACATTTAGAGTCGATATTTTAAGGCGCGGGATTAGGTACTAGCAAGCAGTACAAGCTCTGGGTATTTTCATGTCACCAATATAATATATCCAGCCTATGCTAGTTATCAAGGGAGTCAACCATGCGCCTCAGACATATTCACCCCTTGGTTGTTCGTCTTTAACGTTTACTATGCTTGTTCTGTCGTTCAATATTCCCAACACTCACACAACATACCAACACACCAACACAACTTGTAAATATGCCGCCGGAAGCAAGTTCAAATAAGGTGAGGTAGTTGGTATTAGCGATTATGCAAAAATCAATGACGGACAAGGATGATGTGGAAACTCGACGAGCATCATTAAATAAGAGTTCAGGTGTACCCGACACCCACGAACAATGTCCTCTAGGCAAAAGGTACTGCACATCTCTTAAAGCATCTTAAAAATTTATAGTTTACTGCTAACAAAAACTTTTAGCGTGAATAATACACCAAAATGGTGGATGCTGAGACCTTCTTAGACTTAGAAGCTTTAATGGGTGTAGTTGGGCAACGGAGTCTGAACCTCCCTGCCGCGCTACTAATGCCATTATATAGTTCGTTTGAAAACAGCGCTATCAACCTCTTGCACATTGTGAAGTTCAAATACGTGAAATGGGAGTATGGCGAGTAGGAAGAGAGACATCTGTACGAAATGCTGAATCGCTTTATGCAAGAAGAGAAAACTGTTAATGAAGCAAAGATTTTACGCCAACAGGCTAGCTTTTAAACCTCTCGTTTGCTAATTAATGCTTTGCGGAAAAACTTAACTATGGTTTCGCTTACCTAGCATGTAACAGTGGCTAAGATTCTATCATTTATACTACACACCTCGATCGTTGCCGATGCTGGAAGCTTTATGCTGTCTCGAGGGTATTAGAGAGAGTTTCTGAAGCTTGGCGGTATTACCTTGTATTTCAAGGCCTACTACCTAAAGAAGGTCAGAAATTTGGGAGAACTCTTCATGATTATCTGGCTGAAGCATGACAGGGGTGAAAAGCAGCAAGTTCAGAAAAAGTGTCTGTTTTATTATGACTAACATTACTTACAGGGAGGAGGGCAAGTCACCAAGGGTTTACTTAGATATCGTCCAAAGCCCTAAAGATTTCTGGCTTTGTCCCGTTTTGT
This sequence comes from Pezicula radicicola, assembly GCA_003008705.1. Lineage (NCBI taxonomy): Eukaryota > Fungi > Ascomycota > Leotiomycetes > Helotiales > Dermateaceae > Pezicula > Pezicula radicicola. The sequence continues at coordinate 116,879 of PDUO01000011.1, read as the reverse complement.
GGATTCTCATCACGGCACTCCGGAGAGAAGCACTACAGAGAAAACCCTAGAAGAATTTCTTGCCACGGACGGGGAAAAGGTTGAGTGGAATCCTGAGTATGTCGACCTTCCAGTCTGCGCAGCGTTCACTAGTGCAGGCTCAGGCTTAGGGACAGGCATAAACACTTTGAAAGCTGCGACAATTGATTAATTGAACGATATACTAAAAGTGGCGGTGAAGCTCGCAAAAATCGTACCTCATCTTACCTTATCGATTTTCAATTTAGGTGCAAGAAAGAAAATGAAGGCCTGCTACCTCGATCTACATCTTTGGCTGCAACAGCAGCACATGCTGACCACTCACGCCTCGCAACATCTACAACCCGTCACTATCTCGGCGACCTTCTATTCAATAACCGAGCTTAGGCATTATCATATTCAGATGTGAATCGAAATGTTATGATCAATGAGCTGGGAGTAAGAGTTTCCAATATCCCTCGGCTAACGCCTGTCAGACTATCGGATATCAGCGATGAGGATATCAGAGAGGAAATGTAAGGCGACAGAGTACAGGACGAAACACAGAACGAAGACGACATGATAAGTTAGTAGCAAGAAAGCCTGGGATATACTTCTTAGAAGGAGGTACGAGTAGAAAGAAGATTGTTTCCCAGGGGGCATTATTACTAGTAATTTAACTTTCTTAGTATAAAAACTTAGTATTATAATAAATATAATATTATCTAGCTAAGGAAGATAATCTAGAAATCTAGCACTTTTCTTCAATGATAAAGACTCTTTCTTCGTACTTACATGTAGAAACATGTGTTGCATGTTTATGGTGAGCAACTGTATTAACAAAACGGTTGTTCAGTACAGAGGAAGAGTCGAAAAGGTGTACCAACTTCACAAACAAAGCAAACACAATAAATCACATGATTTCTGCACAAAGCCATTCCCAATATAGCTAGACCACGCTAGCTACTAGCTGCGCACAGGCCACTTCAGAATCTATATATTCTCGCGCTCTCCCCCCAAACCCTCCTTTCTTTTCTTTCCTCATACTTACCTTCTTGGGGATTAGCTGATCACGAATTGCTGGATCCACGATACGAGACCTCCATTGCACATCGGGGCGTCAAGAATCGTCGAATATCTTTCGGGGTCTTCGCCGGGGGAATTTTTGATTGCATACCTGAAGAGGTTTATACTGCTTTTTTTCATTGAGATCTTGTGCCTTGTTGCCAGGACTTGAAGAAGAAAACTTGGTGTTGGAATAGAGGTTAGATGGGTTCATAGAATGAAGCTGATGTTGTGTACTTTGTTTGGCTCTGCTTGGAGTCTTGCAGCTACGTGAAGATGGGACGATATATTGTGACGCTGTTCCATAGGATAGACATCATGCCATCGAAGGATGCTGGTGTACCGCTGCCAGACTGAGGATATACTCTCCCTTCTTGACCGTCCTATCGTACAAGACTACAATAACTACAAGACCATCTCTTAATTCACCATGGACTTCCCATCACCACGGGACTTTCTAACCTCCCTCCTCAACACCAAGATCCCAAGCCCAGCACCCATCACAGTGGGCCACACAGAAACACCTCCAAACGCGTTGAAGCTCCTCCCACCACCCCACAGAGCCCTTCTCTCAACTCTGCACGTCCTGATCCCGCCACCAACCCTGCTGCATGCACTCGATCTCCTCGATCGCGGTTTAGTCACACGTCTCATTCAGTCATCCTCATCTTCACTAGAAACCGCTGAAGGGCAATTCCCGGAACAAGCCAGGGTAGTGCCTCCACAAGCACATATTCATCTTTCTTCATTATCACCATCACCTTCGTCAACTATATCAGAAGGGGTCGAAAACGCAGCGGAGAAAACAGCCAAGAAAGAAAGAAACAATATACTCTACCAAGTCCGTTCTTCCCAACAACCTAAATCCCGGATCTCTGCGGCATCAACAGCAACAGGAACGGCACTCTACACAGTCCATCTCCAAGCATGGAACTGTAGCTGTGCAGCCTTTACATTCTCCGCTTTCCCTGGAGGCTTTGATTATAACTCTTCGTTTATGGAAGATGTCGATGACATCAATCATGGTTATGACCATACTGAGAGATATGGAGAAGGGGAAAGGGAATGGCAATTTGGAGGTTTGAGTTTCGATGGTACTAGGAAGGGAGAAGGAGAAGGTAGTGTTCCGGTATGTAAACATCTGTTGGCATGTTTACTTGCGGAGAGGTGGGAAGAGGTTCTGGGTGGTTATGTTAAGGAGAGGTTAGTTGGGAGGGAGGAGATGGCCGGTTTTGGGGGCGAGAGTTAAGTTGATGTGGTGAGTTGTATTGTTAAGGATTTCTGCTTTGAGATTCTGGAAGGGATCTTTGAAGGATTTCACGTTGCCTCGACCAAGCCTTTTAGGTCATGTTTGGAGTATGCATTTGATGGACTCTATTGGAGCTTAAAGTCAGGCTCATTGCCTTGTTGCTCTCAAGTGATTGAACTCGACGGCCAACGATATGTTCGCCCTTTAATCATCTTATTAGGTTGCGAAGGTAACGCCGAGTAACACACAAGAACAACACCGAGGATGCACCTCTACCAAATGGATGTTGAAGATCTTTTGGATAGAGGTATTTATGGTTTACAAATAAAGCCCTCCTTGCTTAAAATATGTGGAGAGAGTAAGATGGGCATAAGTGGTTTCTTGTGAACGTTACATATTAGAAAGGAAAGGTTGAACGTGATATGGTTGTGTTGCGAGAACGGTTGCATTCTGGTACTCGGATGCTTGATGTAGGCTCACCAGTCTCCATGTAAAGATTAACTTTTGACACATTGTGCGTGGCTGCAATTATGGCGAGCTACGCGTTTATGATACAATGGCACAAACCCCCTTTCATATCTGAGAATATGCCATGCCGTTCTCATGCCCATGAACACCGAAGGAATCAAACGCCCCACCACCAACCATATCACTTCTTTTTATCCTTGCTTTGAGATTCTTTGTCCGCCTTCTCGTTTTCTGCATCCTTGACCGAGTTGATCTCTCCATTAACGCCATTCACCGCGTTTGGCTTCTTCTCCTTCTCGTCCTTGACCTCATCTTTCTTAGCATCTTTCTCCTCTTGTTGCTGTCTATTTTGGATCTTATTCTCAATCAGGTCGTGGAATGCAGTAATAGCTCTAATCAAGCTACTTAGGTAGATGGCCATCAGTTGGTCGTTGGTCTTGATACTCATTGCGTGTGCTAATTCGCTGTTGTTCTTCACTGGCGCATCAACTCCGTTGGGGATATGTGATGAGGCTTTTGGTGTGGTGAGGTTGGGAAGTAGGTTGAAAACATCTTGAAGGTTGCCTAGAATTGCGTGGTTGACTGGCAGAGTTCCATCTAGGACCTTTTGCAGGTACTGCCCAATGTCTCGTAACCGTAGGTGGAGACCTTGCAACGATTGTAGCTGTGATGTTATTCTTGTTGAAAGCGTTCCAACTGCAACATCCCGTATATCTCTAAGCAGATGTTCTACTCCAATCTCTTCCGCCTCCTCAGCTTCAATGATGGAGGGTGTGTGTACGAAGGTCTTCGATGTAGTTGTTCCATCCTAGGTAAATATGTCAGCGTCTCCCCGTGCAACCAAAACGTAGCATATCTTACATCCTTGATCTCCTCTACTGCAAAGTATGCATCTGTTGGTACGCCAGCTTCCTTCGGCTGAACATCGATGATGACCAGTAATGGATTGGGTGTGTATCTCTTGAACAGCTCGTTGATTTCCAGATCCGATGCTCTCAGCTTAGGCCCCGAGTGGTACCATCCTATCAGCTTCTCCCTGGCATTGACCTTCTTGAACATGTCGTTCATCGACTCTACGTAGTTGTGATCCAGGAACCATACTGACGGGTCCTTGTCATCCTCTTCGAAAGGTACTGGGAATCTCATGTCAGCGTCCAACGTTCAGAGACTGCTGAGGTTGAAAAGCCATAGATCAGACATACCAGCAAAACTGTTTGACACCCGTACGTTCTTTCCATCATTCTGTCCTAAGAGAACCCCAACTACTCGTTTGCGCGTGCCCTTGGCTGACCGGCCATAGTGATCTGCGGCTGAGAGGAGAACTAGAGGAGCAACGGAGACGTTTCTAGTGACGAGGGAAAGCGTTTCGGCTGTAGTTGCAGGCATTATGAAGTTCAAGAGGTGATGGAGAGGAGGCGTGGATGGGGAGGTTCTTTAGATGGCTGGCTGTTTATTCGACTTGAGGCTTCCTTGGGTTTCGCGGCTCCAAAGCTCACCATATACGGTTAGCTCAGCCGCGCCTATCACGTGTGAGTAGAGGCAGCATTTCCATTTGAAATACGAAGACAGTAGCAACTGGGCATTTATTTGTTTATTTTGTTGATGGAAATAAAGGACGAATAATGAAATAAATCCCAGTAAAATATCAGTAGTACCAGATGATAATAATAATAATAATAATAATAACAACTTAGTACTAATATCGGTGATCGTAGTTAAGCCTCTCTGTGCAACGTTAAGTCCCAAATAAGTATTTCTTTCTGTCCGTGGACCGTGGTCAATCCGGAAACCTAGCTTCCACGCCCTCGGAGGAGAGGACCGGCTTCTGCTCTTTGAACCGAGCACCAGCCTAGCAGGAAGCTTCAAACATTCAACGCTTCCACATCAACTCAACATACGAAGCTGTCGCAATCAACGACAACCCTTCCACAACTTGCGATTCCAGTTTCTCCATACCTTGGTCAGGTTAAGCTATCTATATTCATATCACAATGGCTCCAATTGGCGACGACACCGTGCAGACGCTACAAGACTTGGTTAACAAACTTGAGAACCGCGTCAAGCAACTCGAAGACAAGATCCAGCATTCTACAGATGGCACCAAACCCACCGCAGATGCAAGTGTCAGGATGATCTTGATGGGTCCTCCCGGTGCTGGTGAGTGTCATCCTTCTTATTGACACAGGTCAATTAAGCAACATCAGGATAACTGCTTACATTCATCTTACAGGCAAGGGCACTCAAGCACCAAAGATCAAGGAGAAGTTCTCATGCTGTCACTTGGTAATATACACTCATGCCGTGTACACATATATATTATCCCAGCCATTCTAACACTTTTTAAAGGCCACCGGAGATATGCTTCGGTCACAAGTCGCGAAGAAAACACCACTTGGCAAGGAAGCGAAGAAGATCATGGACCAAGGTGGACTCGTCAGCGATGAGATTGTCATCGGTATGATCAAGGCAGAGCTCGAAACCAACCAGGAGTGCAGAGGAGGGTAAGATTTCAGTTCCCCGAGTTTGCTCCGTTTCGCCAGGCTAATTCGGACCGCAGCTTCATTCTCGATGGGTTCCCAAGAACGGTCGTACAAGCTGAGCGATTAGATTCTATGTTGGAAGAACGAAACCAGAAGTTGCAGCATGCTATAGAGCTTCAAATCGACGACGGGCTTTTGGTTTCGCGGATAACAGGGCGTCTGGTGCATCCTGCATCTGGCCGGTCATACCACAAGATCTTCAACCCACCCAAGGAGAACATGAAGGACGACATCACTGGGGAACCTTTGGTTCAGCGTTCGGACGACAATGCCGATGCGTTAAAGAAGCGACTGGTCACATACCACCAGCAGACGGCTCCAGTTGTTGGATATTACCAGAAAACCAACATCTGGAAGGGCATTGATGCTAGCCAAGAACCCGGTCAGGTCTGGAAGAGCCTCCTTAGCATTATTGACAAGCCAAAGAGCACAAGTGGAAGTTTGCTCAGCAAGATTACCGGCCACTAAATTAGAGGTGGATATGGGATTGGGTGTGGTAATGGGTTCGCCAAGTCATGCTTAGATTTCTAACGATTATGGCTGCGGCTCGAGCGAGCGTATATGCAAATACTTGGAGTAATGCGGCCATAAGCCACTGTCAACCTTGGGGCCATGATTAAACGAGGCACTGTATGTACTATAGAATGTGTACATCTACGACGTATGCAACATCCGGCATTTCACATGTGTGATTTCTTCTGTGCCTGTGTCTTCTTTTCTATACTAACATCGCTTCTCTAGCTCGAATTAGCTCCTGCCTTTGCTGTTAGGATGCGACATTCGGAAGGATCCAATCACTACTAGCCTATTACAGTAATTATTCCATTGTTCCGGAAGCCATTTTCTCCGTGCTCGCCGTTTTCTTAAATTTACTTATCTGCGCATTTGTATTGCACCTCCATATACAATGACTGTGGACCTGCAAGGCAGCAGGCTCATATTTACTTGGTCTGATTTTGTCCACGAAGTATTTTCACAGCTGTTTGGTCATCCGGCGGCTTGATTTGGTACAGATTATACAGTACCAAGATCCAAGGGCCTAAACCTGATCGAAACCGAACTAAGCTGCAGAAGTGTCACAACCCAACCCTATCTGTGGTGAAACTTCTGTATAACGACCTTTAGGCTTTACGGAGATATTCATACGCCTCAACTCCTACTAGCTCTTCATCGACTTTCCACTGTCGCCGAAGCATCCCAACTGTTATTCCTTAATGATCGTCAACTTCCCGAGAATACGAGACGAGCCGAGAAATTTGGCAGAAGAGTCCCATTGAATCTCATTGTGCTTGCTTTGATATTCTTTAGCTCCTCGACTTCTTCGGTGTACTGCATTAAATTAACCCCCTCGCAATACTTCGGAAAAGTCATGAGGCGAAACCTACTCCAAGGACTCAGGTTCAAAGTTTTGCTTCTGGCAAACACCCAAATTTCTCGCGTGTCTGTTTGCTAAGTACACTTTTCACCATTATCTTTAGGTATCTCTCGTAGCCTGTTATCTAATTATGGCGTATGCTGTACATCTTTGATCTCAAGCCTGATAGAGTGGTCACACCTGCAGATAACCGTTTGTGTAACCACCACGCTTTATCTCAGGGGGGTTATGAACCACAAGAGCGCACCATGTGAGCAACATGCCGTTATAGATGTTACGATACACGGATGCCGCGCCAGATTATAAGGGGATAGAAAATCACGTCTCTTCTTATCTATTTTCAACCTTTCTTCTTTTCCAGAAAGTCAAGAACCACGTTAAGCGAGCAATTTTGTATCACGTTAAATCAAGATCAGGCGGAGTGAATTTGCACAAATGCGATCTGATATTTGTTGACATCAATTGTTAGTCCCAGAATTGCCCGTCATCTCAGTCCATGAAGCATACAGCGCTGTTTCTAACTCAAGTCAGTCCAACTTCCTTACCTCCAAAGTGATATCGTACTAGTGGGGTGGACATCGTTTATCGACTTACCAGCTTTGTCTTCCCTCATCAACGGTTGTCCCAGCGTGTCTGGACAACTTACAAAGCACCACTTCAACTTTACCATCTCTCTACATATATCTTGTTACCAAAATTAGTCAAGACTACCTCCGTCATAATGCCGCAGAAGTTGAAAAATCCAGGCAATCCTGTAGGTGTCCTTCCTCTACGCTCTCCTTCGGCTATGGCTACGAGATCTACACTGAAGGAAGGCCAGACGCAACGCAGTTCAAAAAGACCTGCTTCTTGGAACCCTGAATATTTTAGCTCCGCGCGCCATTCCTCTGCAAAACACCATAAACGCCACCCTAGCACATCATCTAGGTCAAAGAGATCATCCCTTCACACCCTAGACAAAATGGAGTCTATTAGTCCTATTGGTTTATCAACCGCCCCCACACAGACTTTCTATAATGGCAGAACCGATTCTGAGTATTCTGCTTCTATTTACTCTCAAGATGCCACCACTGAGGCTTTAAATGTCGACGGTACATTTAATCCAAAGCAGTCTGCCGAAAACTCTGTTATTGGTAAAACTCAGATACCCTCCGACGGAAGCACCGCAACAAATACTCCTGTCGACCAAAAGCGTTCTACGTTAAAACCTGAGAAACCCATCATGCTTCCGAAGGCAAAGTCTGATCGACGAAGACGTAAAGTAGAAGACCAGTTTAGCGACAATGGTATTGATCCTCCCCGCCATGCTTACGCGTCTTCTTCTGCCGCTGGACAAGCACCTAAAGCCAAAGAGAATGTTGGGAAGGAGCCCCGGGAAATTGCAAATTTAGCAAATGGAAAATGGGAGGTGAGTCTTTTTCCCTTCAGTCTAATCCGATCACACTTCGTCGTTGAGGCCCAGAGTTCTTTGGCTACTTCGTTCCACAAATCTTGATGGAGACAGAAGCATCGGTTCTTGGTGATATTTCAGTGGCTCCTTGTAGTTTGAGGATTCGGTTTAATCTAATGCTTGAAAGCGTTGTCTGGAGCTCGAGGGGTCTGAGAACTAAGTTTGCATTTTAGCATGACGAGTCACAGAAAAACAGAACACCGACATGTTGCTTCCAGCCTAAGCGACGCAGTCGACATGCATCTTCTGGGTCAGATACAGCTGCCGGAGAGGAAATCCGCATGAGAGATTTACAGCCAGACCGCGACCGCCGCCGAAATTCCCTACTTCAGCTATCCAAGCCCAAAGCAGAGGCGACACTTGTCGTGAGTTTCCCTGCAACCTCCCAAGTTAGAAAAACAGCTGAACTAAAACCCCTCTGCAGACAAACCCACTAGTCAAGAACTACTCTCATCGTACCTATCAACAAACGGATGTCGATATTCGAACACCTTCATCGTCAAACTTACCCTTGGGATGGGGTATAGCTCATGACCGCTTCATCTGCTATCTCTCCACCCATGCCCCTCTAACTACCGAACAAAGAATCCCCAAGAACGAAGAACTGTGTGAAAGATACACCTATAAGCAAATGTCGAGGATGTTGAAAGAGAGATTCCCAACCTTGAAATGTAACGTAAGTCACTTGCTTTTCGCCTCCTTCTCCTCCAACAAACCGGAGTTGTAGCACTTATACCCTTGAAACCGATCTGCTATTTGCATCATCTGAATCGCTGGCAGCTTAATCATATCAAAGAATGAAGTAGCTAACATATTACATCAAATTATAGACCGTTTTGGCTTCAAGCATTCAAAATCGACTGGATATCTTGGAGCTGCAGCCAAACGATTTCTTCAGAGTCAAGTATGGTTATTACAGAGATATGCCATGGGGGAAGGGCATCTAGGCAGATTTTCCTTGCAGTGTATACAGTGCTTCTACTGTAACTCTACCCCAGTCTTTGATACTAGCAAGGGGAGTATGGTTAGAGTGGGTGTTTATAACGACATGGAGCTCGTATTCTCGCTAAGCTTGTCATCCGTACTACCCGACATGTTGTGCATGAATTTGATTCCCCCAGATTTGTTTCTTGCTCAGTATAAATAATAGACTGTAAGAAGTAAATAGAGAGAATTTGTCTGAAAACAAATTTCTATTTCGTTCAGTCTACCTCATATCGGGTCTACTACCTGCCTTCCAGGTGTTAGTAGTCGTCATACCTCAAACCACCTAATATCTGGTCCTAAACCATCAATTAATAAATGAAATCAAGTTAAAATCGGCAAGACACCACAAAGACCTCTTGTGCATGCATCAACGGAGTCGGGCATTCCTCCATCGGTACTTCCCAGAAACCCAGATCTTCAACCAACACCGCCCTATCAAAAACCATCGTGGAATACCGGTCTTGGTCCATGAAAGCATCAAACGCTAAGCCATCCATATATTCATATCAGAAATGCGCGAGTACGATCCGTACGCCCTTACTGCCTATGCCGCCCACAAAAAGATAAAGGAATCCTACGTAACTAGTCTAGTTCCAAAAACTCACAACCCTTCCCGAGTCCGGCGCCGTTCAAAGTATTGCTCTCATCTCATCTTCAAACTGTCCAAAATCCCTCTTTTTGTTGCATATCTGCATTTGCATCGGGATGTTCTCCGATGCTAAAAATTGACTTGGACTTTGATTCTGAATGGATCGAGATCGAGTCTTGCAGCTTTCTCGCTTGATGCTTGATGCTGATGGCCCTTCAAGGGACTGTTTCTGGCTGGTGGCTTGTTTCTCTTGTCTTGAGGTACAAAACCTACTTAAATCATCTTGGTCAAGGTGGTTAGGTACTTGGTTTACCGATTTGTAGTTGTTCCATGATTCGCGTAGTACCTTCTCTTTGCCAATTCCGTCAAACCCATATTTGTATTTGTACGGAGGTATACTTTTGCGAGTCAGTTGCATGCTTGCTCGGGGTCTACAGGAGAACAATATACCTAATTCTAAGACCTTCCATACACAAGCGGTGAGCGCTTCGATTTTCTTGATTTCTTTTGCATTGTGGCTTGGCCGTGGAACTTGATCGAGATTCTCAAAGCCGGGCTTACCCACTTAGGTGAGATTTCGAAGGGCTGTTTAAGACGTTCGGTGCTCTCTTTGGATAGTTTTATTTCACAGTGGCAGAAACACACATAATCATGGGAACAAGCAAGAGGAAATGATAAAAGTGGCTACATCTCTGAAACTGACAGTAAGGCAACTCTAAAAGGGTATAAACATGAAGTATAGTTACTTCCCACCGAAACGCTCATTCTATACATAAATTCTGACCGTTCTATGCAATGAACCAGATCCAACCACGCAATGCATATCAACCAAATGAAGCTCCCGTAGCACTCTTCGGCCCCCTCAGCGCCGAGGAGTGGCATTTACCATCTGCCTCTGCTTATTCAACCAGCTCTTTGGCGCTTCTTGTCGACGTTGCAGCACTACGTGATTGCTCTGCAAGCGGCTTGACAGATCATACCATGCAGTGGACATCAAAGCATTTTCGCGGAGAACATTCTTCATCAGGGCCTTCAACAACGTTCGTTAGTTATAGATCTGTATACTGAGGGCGGCGCTGTTCACTGCCGAGGGTTATCTCGGTGAGGAAATTGATAAGAGAATGACATGGGCGTATTATCGCAATTGAAGAATACCGGCTGTAGTTCTTGAAGGTGATGACAGTGAAATGATACGATACCTTTTGCCCATCGGCACTGTTTTCCTCCGCGGCTTTGAGTCTTCTTTGTAGTTCCAAGAGAGCTGATTGTTGCTTTTCGGTTTTCTGGTACGTTTGTTAGCTGAGTTGTCTGATTGAAACCTTCTCTAATATGGCGTGCTGAAAACCAGGACTAGCTACTCCAAGGACGAGAAAATGATCTACGTTTCTTTGGAGTGTGTAGTTGGGGAGGGTGTGAGGGTAAGTCAGGCCTTTCGGGTGACATTTGTGGGGCTGAGGAATCTGGTAAGGAATTTGGTGCTGGGGAATACGGTGCTGGGGAATCTGATACGATGGCATGCGCCACGCGCTCAGCAGCAAGCTCTCGTACAGTTGCTTTACTTCTTGCTGTAGATTGGCGAGTACCGGGTTTGGATTTGTTTGAACGGAATGAAATGCCCAACTTCGACCAAAAATTGCGCTTGCTGGGAGAAGGGGGCTGCTCCGTTGGAGGTTCGTGGCTTACCTCTTTGAGCGCTTCTAGTTCTGACTTCGACTTGCTGGCTGCTGCGGCATCAGAGCCTTTTCCTGTCGGTTCTGTGGGCTGTCCTTCACGCGAATTTGCTAATTCCTGCCGTAGTTTATCTTTAGCTAATAGCGCCTCTACGAGGTGCGATTTCTGTTGCTCGTTCTCTTCTGTCAGTATCTTGTGTTGTTTCTGTAGCATGAGCAAATCGGTTTGGTAGGAGGATGTTATGAGTTGGTGCGTAGCTTTCAGTTCCTCGAGGCTGTGTAGCTCGTCTTCACCCAATGCTTTCACTGCTGCAGTGTTAGAGAATTGGATAGAGGTGACGGACAAGGGTGGTCAAAACTTACAGTCTCCTTTTGCAGTGACTATGTCGCGGTCTCGGCTCGTAATATCGGCAGTCAATTCGGCGACCTTGCGCTTTAGAGTGTCTCGTTCTTTGTTGGCCTCGAGGTACAGTCTTCGTGTATTGGTTACGGCTTCGTGTCTATAATATCCATCGGTAAGCAATTTGAATGGTCCAATACTCATCGCTGCTTCGACATATTTGACTAACTTATCGCCTGAAGTACTGATTATCGCCGCCAATTGTTCTTGACCAATAGCATGATCCTCCGTAAGCTGGTTAAATCTCTGTTCGAGTCTCTTGTATTTCTCCTCGGCCTCGAATAGTTCGTTTCGTAGGGTGGCATTGGTCGTTCCCGCGGTGTTGTCCTTCAAAAGTTGATTCTCGGCTAGGAGACGCGAGTTTTCTAGAGCATAATTCGTGTTACTGCGACTCTCATCCAACTCTTGTTCCAGGGTAAGAAGACCTCCCGATGGAGCTGTCGGAGTTTGGGGGAAGTCAGAAGGGATACCGCCGGTCTGAAGTTGGCCCTGTAATTCTGCGATAAAGTTCTCATCATGTTCCTGTTGTTTCAAGTATCTCTCGATCCTTGAGTCTCGTTCTTCCACTGTAAGTTGAAGGCTCTTCTTCTGCCCGGACAACATCACCACTTCATTTTCATATTCCGAGAACTTCTTCCGGTACTCTTCGATCGTTGCTTTCATCTTGGTGTTCTGCGAATAAGTTTGATCATATTCCTTCATATTTTCTTCATAGGTTTCATTCTGTTGTCGTAGTTTGGCATTCTCTTTCTCAATACTTGCTTGTGATTCGAGCTTTCGTTGAAAATTATCGACCATGTTGGCTTTCTTCGACAGTTTTGCGTTCTCGATTTTGAGCTCTGTAACTTCATCTTGAAGTGTTAAAAGCTGGTCGGAAGCATTGCCCAACTCTTTCAAGCTTCTCTTATGGTTGTCTATGATCCTACGGTCGTCTTCGATCTTATTCTCTTGACTTGCAATTAGGTCTTCTTTGCTTCGGATTTCCAACTCCAATTGTCGGACATAATCACCCATATCTCCCCTCTGCGATTCTCTAAGACTTTGTAGTTCAGTTTCGGCGACTTCATGTTTCTGCAGCAATACATCGTAGTTATCTTGTAGACGCTCAAACCGACTAATATGATCTGCATAATTTTTCTTTAGCTTTGAGTACTGTGACTCCAAAGCAGCTCGTTCTTCTTCGGCAGCTAGTTCAGCATCCTGGATTAACGTTGAGGGTAACTTAGCATCTTCCCATGAGGTTGCACCTATGTCAGTTGATTGCTTCCCCAATTCGGTCATCTATGGGTATGTTAGTTGACCGGCATTATCTTTCAAGTCAATACCCACCTTTTGTATAATATACATCATCTCTTCCGCTCCCTTAAGCTCCTGGATTTTGAGGACGTACTTTTCCGCATTGCTTGTCACGGCAGCCATTAACATAATTGTGAGGAGCTTTATAGAAACGTTAGTCAAGGTTGCTGAAGTGCTTATAATACATGGTGATTTAGAGTAGGATGATGGGAATAGTGTAATGGAAGAGTCTAAGAACTGTCTGAAGGACGGTGTGATGTGCGAATCTAGGGCAACTATACGGTAGGGGCTCGGGGACTGTGTATTGGGAGTATGTATGTAGGGTATATCAAAAGTCGCTACCTTCACTAATTCCTCAGTATCATCATGCTCTGCAATAGCACTGAAGTCGACTGTATTCTCGAGAGTAATGTTTTCGAGGCCATCGCAGTGGTTGCGGATATAACGGAGTAGAGATTTGTACACGCGTTCCAGACTTTGTTTCTTGCTTAACCATTTTGATGGGCCGATGTTCTTTTCGAGATTGTCGACGTAATACTGGGGGTCGAAGTCTCCTGCAAGAATGTCAGCAGCTGTACAGGCATAGAGGACCGGGAGTTTTGGATAAGGGGAGGTTCATGGGCAGGGCTCACGTAGTATCTGGTTCAGGACGAAGCCATCACTCAGGTCTGAGGGCGACTCGACTTCCGTATCGAGAGGAAATGTATTCACCTGCAAACATTCATTAGCTGAAAGCACTGGAAGGGCATAAGCATGAAGACGTGCCCATTCGAGCAGAGCTGCTTCCGTCTTCCTGTTACCAGTCATGATGGGTAGCTCCAATGTGGTTCTCGGATGCCGATTTAAGAATTAATCGCAGCTGACGAGAAATCTAAGATGAATTTAGTACAAAGCAGATCAAAGGCGTTGAACATCATGATCTTCTGGGGGGTTGGAGTCAAATTTATGCGTTGGGGTAAGTGCTTTGTTTCGCGCTTTCCAGCGAGTCCATGGGCGACGCGATGTCGCCCAAAAAGCCGAATCCCTGTCCACGAGCACAGCGCCTTTGTGAAAGTGCATAATCCGCTTTAGGAAACATCAAAGAGATCTTCTCTTAACTATTGGACTCGACGAGGATCAAAGGACTCGGCCAAAGAGCACAACTAAAATGATGCTAAGATCCATTGTTACCGTGACGCTGCGTCGCGCTGACTTTGGGACTACCGAACGCTTTACTCTACAACTACAATATCACGAAGTGGAAGTGGGCATGAGGACTGAGAGATTAGAACAGGCACATTACGCTGATGCCATTCCAGAACGTTAATGTTGGGATTGCGCCGTAGTCAGGAAACATCAGAGGTTTACAATGCACATTTCAGCCCTTGCGCTCAATAAATAGGTAGATAAGCTATTAACCAAAGATTTGCTTTCTCATGCAAAGACGTTCCGTCCCACACTTTAACAACGACTAGCGGGAGGTTGTAAAGCGAAGCGTATTGATCCAACCCATAGAACGACTTATGTGCTCTTATAACTCCCGACTCCCAACTCCCAAACGCAACTAATCTTCAAATATCCCTATCCCAGAGTGATTCTCCAAGTGACCTCGAGTTGCGTATTCCTCGAATTGATATGATGCTGTTCTGCCATATAAAACTCCTGTCAAGACGCCATTCCATTTCTCCAGTTCTTATATATTCGAATCCTGTCTACGACGAGACCTGGACCATCTGGTCTTCCTCAATCACGGCGTGGTAGTCGTTGCCCCAAGTCTGGACAGTCTCGAGTGCCTTTGCTGGAGCCTTTGCTGCAAACCCTTTAATAAGTTTGTATTCATGTGTAATAATGCCGCCTGCAGATCTGTAGACGGAGTCAGTAAGGACCAGTCCATTTTCAAGTTGACTTGTGGAACTAACCTGATGGCATCCATGGCTTCATCGACAACTTTCTGAGGGGTAGAATCCGGGTAGGAGACAATCACGGCTTTTTGGGGTTTAGGAGCAGCGAGGACCATGGTGGAAAGTGCGAAGATTGAGAGTGTGGAAAGCTTCATGATCTCTGTTCTTGGAGCTGTACCGTACTTCGTAGCTGATAAGGCTCTGTGGTTGTTGATGATAAGTAGCAGAATGGTGGATCGTGATGTGGAGAATAATGGGGAAGGATAAAGGCTGGGCAGTTCCGGAAATTAGTACGTGAGATCATGTGACCATGAGTGAGGAAAGCCCCGTACCATGGCTCGACTGGGGCTAACAAAGCGCTCTGGATGTTCTTAAGTCAAAGAAACTTATTTAAACCCCAGAGCTCAGAACTCTGCTGCACTGTAGTCATCATCCTTTTGACTATCAAATCCAATAATAGACTTTTTGAGACTTTTTGCTCGTGCGGCTGAAGTTGAGATGATTCCTTCTAAACTACAGCCTTAGGCATACTATTATCACGTGACTAAATTTTGACGCCAGTGGGTTCTTTTTAGCTTCTCTGTAACTTCAACTTCTTCCCACAGGTTTCCAACGACAAACCATCGCGCCTTCACCAACTCACGACGTAACGACAGCTTCCCCTTTTGCGAAAACACCATATACGAACCCCCAGTGGCTACCCTGCCATTATCGTCGTTGACTCGAGACTGATACTGTGGATTTGGGAGGTGCAGGGAGAGAGGCGATCAGCGGAGAGGCTGGGCCTGATTGAACACAAGAGAACAAAAGAGTTGAGGGGCTGGCGGCCATCAGGAGGATTGGCAGTCTCAAATACACTTCCTACTTCAAGTTCTCGTCAAGTTGAATACTTTTTGCATGGATCTAGTTAGCTGCTGTTGAAAAGCCTCTTGTCAGATCGAGGTTCAGATCGTTGGGCGGTTCTCTTGCGACACAATTTTCATTGTGGACTACTACCTGTCTTTGACCCAGATACCTCTTACAAACAGCTCCATCTCAATCTTCTCGACCTCGCTTTAGCCCATCATGTCTTCTTATGGAGGTACTTCTAATGAAGTGGCCGAAGATTTTCTCTACGCTCTGAAAGACTTAAATATGAATTCACGCTATGAGATCAGCAACCTAACCGTCATTGCAAAGGAAAATACAGAGCATGCACTTGCCATTTCAGAGGCCTTGAAGAATCACATTAAGCAGGTAGGAATAAATCATCTCTCAATCTCTTTCGTACTAGAATTTCTAGTAGTTTTACTTGTCTTTTTGACCACCTTGAATGTCTGGTGATGCTTTCGCCAAGTTCTGGACTTTTACTTACATCTTTCCAGACAGCACCCATCAAAAAGCTCCCTGCTTTCTACGTTCTAGATTCCATAGTCAAGAATGTCGGTACACCATATACTCTTTTTTTTGGTCGTCAACTTTTTTCGACCTTTATGGAAGCGTACGCGCTGGTAGACACCAATACTCGGAGAAAAATGGATGAAATGCTGAAGACTTGGAAAGAACCCGTGCCAGGTTCAATCGATACACGGCCAGTATTTCCACCAGAAGTCACAAGACCGATCGAGACTGCCTTGATCAAAGCTAGGACGTCAGCTGTCCAGGCCCAGCAACAACATCTCAAAAATCAGCAACAGATTTTCAACCGTGGTCGTCCTTCTCCAGTACCATTCCACCGTGATACACCAACTCCCCCAAATAACGTACGACAGCCGCAGCAAGCGCCTCCGGGTTATCCTCCTTATGGTCAACAGCAATATGCGGCTCCAATGAATGACCATCAGTATAACCAGGCCAACGGAAACCAAGCGTATGGTTTGCCTCAGGTATGTAATCGAACTGATTAATGTATGACTGTAGCTGACTGGACTAAGCATCCTCCAAGCCAACAATACCCCCCAGCAGCGAGTTCTTCAAATTGGCAGCAAGCACAGTCCCAAGGGTATCGTGCACAGGAGACTAGCATAGATGCATTGAACAGTGATATTGCAAACCTCATTCTGACATCCAAAGCAGACTTTGCACAAAATCCTTATGATTCGAGTATCCAGACTCGGCTGAAAGCCTTGCTTGATCTCCAAACCATCCTTCAGAGCCAAAGACTGCCACCGGATCAGATAGCACTTATCAGAGACCAAGTTGCAGCCCTTTCTGAAGCTTCTAAACAACCCCCTCCAAATCAAACCCCTGCGAGACCTGTACCACAACCTGCACCTATCCCCGCTACTGTGCCTCCTGCTCAAACACCATCATTAGAGTCGGTACTAGGTCCTGGTGCTCACAGTGCTTTAGCAGCTTTGCTTGCTAGACAGTCTGCCACTCCACAAGTTGCGACCCCTCCGCCTCAGACCATCCGATCTCCACAGCCAACAACAGTTTCTCCATCCTTTATTCCACCCTCTACCACCCAATCTACGCCTGTGCCTAACCCGACATCTTTGCTTGAGCAGTTAAAAGCTGCTGGCATTCTTAAAGGACCGCCTGCAGCTAATAGCACACCACCTGTACCTGCCGTTCCTCTGGCCGGTGCTCTACCTCCTGGGTTTTCAATGCCCTTTCTAGGTACTCCTCAACCATTGCCGACAGGTTTGAGGGTATCGTTAGCTGAAATCCCTAATGATGTTGAACTTAAAGCATCGTCTTTGAAGATGTAAGAAATCCGAACCTGATTAATAGTATTCCAGCTGATTATCTAGACCCCGACCACATCTCATTTCAAGCCTCTACGAACGACTCGGTGCACCATGTACCCAATGTGGCCGTCGATTCCAATCTGACGAAGAAGGCAAAAAGAAAAAGGCTGCCCACATGGACTGGCATTTCCGCGTTCATCAGCGAATGACCGAAGCAGAAAAGAGAGGCCAGCATAGAAGCTGGTACGTTGATGAACTGGACTGGATTAAAACACGCGAGGACGAAGACGGCCATCACAATGAAACTGCGGATGGCAGCAAAGCTTCTAACGAGTCCAACTCCGCCACAGCCGCAAAGCCAAGAATTCAATACCTTCCAGTACCGGACGATCCAAATTCCAATAAAGTTTGTCCGATCTGCCAGGAGAATTTCGAGACGAAGTGGCTGGATGATGCACAGGAGTGGGTGTGGATGGACACGCAGAAGGTTGGGAAGACCATTTACCACGCTTCTTGCTTTGCGGAGGTATCAAAGGAGGATGTTAGCCATCAGGTTAAGAGTCCGGTTTTAGGAAAGAGAAAGGCAGAGGTTAGTCCTCCTATGTCCAAGAGAATCCGTCTTATTTCAAGAAACTAAATTTACGAAGGATGAACATATCGCGTTGCGTGCAAAGATCAAGACGGAGCCAATCTATTAGTTGCTCTGAGAGGCGAAATTCTTTTGGGGGGGTTTTCTGCAAAGGAATGGCGGGACATTTAAATGTTCTTCGGTGGTTTTTCTGGTGGATTTGCTTTTTACAGCATAGCATTCGGCGTTGTGGTGCGGTTGATAAAGATAGCAGTTACTTATTGGGCTGCATTAAACACATAGATCTGCTTAAGCAGAACGAGCAAAGGTAGCCATAAGAACCTTGCAGTAAATAAGATTCAGAATTAATTAAATCTCCAAACCTGCGCCCTAATATCGAAGTGTGATGTGGGCTCAATCTATGAGCAACTAGATTGCAGTTGTATGGATTAGTTATGAGATTACTTAATTTCATGAATCCCTGGTATCTCTTGACGAATAGTGCCGAATAATTAAAGTTGAGTGAATTATTACTCGAACTAAGTTACTTAAACCAAATAAAGTTGCCAAAAACAAGTTGGTTTATTTCACTCATATAGGAGGTAGGTATGATTGTGCCCCAACTCGCGATCTGTAAAATTAAGCGAATCATGAAGTTGTCGGCACAGGGTTATTACTCATTAATCACAGGAAACCTCCATTCCTACTCAAAAGGCTGGTAGGTCTTCCTAAATAAACATTATTCCTCGCTTTTTCTTCGATGTCTATATCTAAAAGGAACGATACAATTTTATCCGTCAAAATCTTATAATTATTGCTAAAGTCGATCACTGAAACATATTTATCTTCTACTACATGATACATGAAACAGAAATGAGAGTAAGACGATAGAAACCGTAGACCAAACAGCAAATGAAGTATTTCCAGCCAGAAAACAAAGGGTTTGAACGAACTGAAGTGAGAATTCCCGATTCTTAACGAGGGTGCTGATACGTGTACAGGGCTCAAAACCCTACATGTGCAAGGCCACGTAAGTTCTACTAGTTTTAAGTTTGTGTAAGCATTTCGTGGCTCTACTACTAAACAACTATACAAATTATAACTACACTATACGATTTCTCTAAATAAGGCTTAAAGTAAGGATACAGATATAAGTTTTCTACTACTAGACTAGGTACCTATAAATTGCAAGAGAAAGGGAAATAAATAGTGTTTTATTAAGAAAATAAAGTAATAAGTAAAAAGAAAAAGCTAAAAGCCTATATATATAGTTTTTTTTTTAGTTTTAGACTTATTCTATTAAATCCTTACTTTCTATTAACTTGTATTACTAACTTACAAATCGTATAAATTCATGTTATAAGGTTATTCTAACCTTACATTTTTAGCTATTCGAGTCTAACACTAGAAGCGATTTTTAGTAGGCAATAGCTAAGAATTAGGAGTCAGTGTCTAAGCTTTACGCAGTGCGGTAAGGGAGCGGTAGGCTGGAAACGGCAGAGCCCTACATGTAGGCTTTCGAGGCCTGTACACGTATCAGCAGCCCTCAAGGATGGTGACTATCATAAACATTGGATGGCGGCCCGGAAACTCTGCCGAGTGGCTCGCATCGCTTAATAAAGTTGCATGCAGCTAAGTATCTGCAACAAAGCAGCTCATGCTGCAGCCAGGTCATTATTGCAAAAAGACTAAGCCCCTTCCAATAAAATGATCAGATCAACATTTTTGAAACACAAGTGATCCAATGGTTTATTTGACTGGTTGTTAGTTGGGGTTTTACCCCGCCGTGTTCGTACGGTCAGAACAATTAGGAATGTAACTAAGACGAATCCGGTGAGTGGTGTGATATGGTCTTGGACCCTAACTAGGGAGACTTGACACATGGACAAGTACGGCAGGAGGCTGAATTTGCAAGGTGGCATCGAGACTTCTATGAAGTGGTGGAGACCTTCTACCATTTAGAATATGAACTTTAGTCAGGCAAGCTCGTCCGTCTTCGTCCGAAACTATTCGCCTCGGAAGACTAGTTGGGCCGCTTGTCGAGGTGATTACATAGTTGATGTTTCAGCAGATAAATGTAAATGTAAATAAGGGACACATATAAGAATCAACGAATCGCAAGAGTCAACTACTGAAATAATCCTCATATATATCAAGAATCTTCGGTATGGCGGATAAGAGCTTTCTTATCACAGGTGCAACGGGTAATCAAGGCGGAGCTGTCATCAACGCCCTATTGGCTTCACGAGATTCCTCGAATGCCACCATTTTTGCAGTTACCCGAAATGTCGACTCAGCAGGCGCAAAAGCTCTTGTTGCGAAGTCGCCAAATCAGATTAGGCTCATCAAAGGCGATTTGACTCGTTGTCAGGAAATCTTCGATGCCGCTAGAGCACCAATCAGTGGTGTGTTTTGCGTCTCTGTTCCGCCGATGGGAATAGGAGCAAAGACGGAAGTTGAAGAGGTTCAGGGCAAAGCTCTTGTTGACGCAGCTTTTGCCAATGGTGTCAAGCATTTCGTCTTCACGTCTGTAGATCGCGGACCTGATTCAGACTCTAACGAGACGGATGTACCGCACTTTATCACCAAAGCCAGAATCGAAAAGCATCTCAAAGAGAAGTTTGTTGGGCCTGAACGTAGCTGGACAATCCTTCGTCCAGTGGCATTCATGGAAAACTTTGAGAGTATGGGGAAAGTCTTTCCAACTGCCTGGAATGTCGCATTGTCACCTACCACGAAGTTGCAATTGGTATCGACAGCTGACATTGGGTGGTATGCAGCTCAGGCACTGCTGAAACCCAAGGAGTATAGTGGAAGATCAATTAGTCTAGCTGGTGATGAGTTGACTTATGAGGAGGTCAATGATGTCTTCAAAAAGACTATTGGGAAAGGAGTACCGACCACCTTCGGATTTGTCGGTTCGGGTTTGCTCTGGGCCGTTAAGGATATTGGCTTGATGTTCAAGTTCTTTGAACATACAGGATATGCGGCCGACATTCCGACGTTGCGAAAGGAACATCCTGAACTTCTGAATTTCTCGGACTGGATGAAGAAGAGCAAATTCGCTACAAATTAGTGGACGGGAGGACCATTATTGATCTCTGCAGCAGTTGATAGAGGTAGTCGCCAATGTACAATATAATTCTATCGAATTTTGGTGTTCATAACAGGTCTCACATTTTAGTAGTGAAGTGAAAGGGGACCAGCGCATAATAATCAGGAGCAGGATATCCCGGACTCCTCCCTTGAGCAAGATCTTCGTCTCCTATTCAAACAAAGAAATGCTTCGGTCGAGTGAACATAAGGTGGCGCGTTCATCTCGGAATGCAGTGAACAAACAACTTGAGTTCCCTATGCCTTTCCAACTGCTAATGCCCGGTCTTGGACACACGCAAACTACAAGAAATGCCATTTACAAGGAGTAGAAGGAGAACTAGCAAATAGGCAAAGATGGACAGCAGTCTCATTAGTGGGCAACCGAGTCAATTTAAACCTCAGAAATCGTTATTTTATTACAAGGGATCCAGCCGCATACAAGCAATAAATGCAACGATCAATCAGCTTGTCTGATCGATTTTTTGAATTCCTGGAGCGCTAGCTCCCAATTCTCTTTACCCTCGCCTTTGGCCCATTTGGCAACTTTTTCGACGCCATTCAAATCGCCTGCCATATGTTCAGGGTTCGTCGTTCCATCAAGGATTGCAACCCTCTCCAAGCCGATGACGAGACAGTATAGTGCAACTTCTTTGTCGACGCCCGCATCTTTTGCTAGTTGGAGGACTGGTTTACTATAAATATTTTGGAATTAGTCAGTCCCTAATATGACAAGTGTCACGAGAACAAGAAATGCGCCGACGAGTTCGTGAATCGCTTAATTTCATGAACCTCTCAAGTGAGTTACACAAGTCAGGTGTAAAATGATCATAAAGTAAACAAATCACGAATTTGTCAGGCACAGAATACGAACCTCTGAGCTAGTTGTGGATTTCCAGATAAAGTCCAGAAAGACTGGTAGATGATCTCCTTCTGGTGGCAAAATTTCCGAAGCTGTACCTCCCTGTCCGTAAAGGGAGAGTTAGCAATTACTTCTTCTGTAGGGGATTTGGAGTTGTTGCTCCTGAGACATGTCTCGAGAGAAAACGTCTTGAAAGTATATGTCTTAAGAGGAACTTCTCTTAAAATACTCCCGAATAGGAATGAAAGTTCTCCCCCCCATACGTACCAATACGTAGCTGGGTAAAAACGGTTCTGAACGACTGAAGGGGCCACTTTCATCTCTGAACTAAGGGACATGACGGTATCGATATCTGTGTTGGAGATACCTGTGAATCAATGAATTAGAGTTGGCAATTGACATATCCAGGTAGTATGCATCCATACCTAGAGCTCGAATCCGACTCGGGACGTATGTCTCTAGTGTACGCCAGACTTCAAAAGTCTCTGGCAAGCTAGGGAGCGGAGAGTGTAGGACTAAACAGTCGATATAAGTTTCATTGGCATTGTTAGAGGTCTTGAAATTGGCTAACGAGGAGGCGACTGAGCTGTGAACTCTCTCGGCTAAGCTTTGATTGAGCTTGTATGGCATATTATCTGGGTCTTGGCCAGAGAGCGGGGTGAACTTGGTTTGGATCTGGGACCAAATCAGCATTGGCCTCGAGGACCTCTAGTATAAAGAATGGCTTGAGCTAATAGATGAACGGTGACATTGGAAGATGTCTTGGTTAGAACAGGTAGAACTTCAACTGAAGTTCAGTGTGAGGTAATTAGTGGCTTCAATTCTTACGTATAAGTCATCTCTCGAGACGAATCCCTCACTGATAGCTTTTCTCACTCCATCGCCGACTAGATGTTCCTGATAATGACGAGGCTGAGCTGCTGTGTCGATGCCTCTGAATCCCTGCTTCAGTGCTTGATAGACCAGATCTGCCGTCCGCTCTGTCTTCCAGGCTGTGCCGTAGACAAGCTTCGGCATATGCTTTGGTGCCTTACTCTTATCGAACGATTTGAGCTCCATTGGCTCTGACAAGGCCGGAGGTGATAACGACGACATGACTCTAATTGATAGCCTTGTACCCTTGCTGATGTTGGCCAGGCGAGAGAGTAATGGTGTGGAAGGCAGTCCTCTGGCCATCCAATGGGGTCGAGGGGTAATAGGGATATTGCTGTGTTGGCGGGGAGTTTCGGGGTTGAAGTAAAGTGGAATACGATTTAGGGTAGTTTGAGTCACGCCGGAGTCTGCTTTATAATAAATTGATTTGATGGAATTGTGTAATGGCCTTGTGAAGATGGAGTCGACGTCACAGACGCTAGGTGGGGAGGTAGTGTAGGTACGGATTGGATTTAGCCGGTTGGGTGTACCCTGCCAAGACCCCCCCCCCCCACCTACAGGAGGACCTTGTACTGTAGGTTCTTCAGAAAAAATATATTATCTTTCCCTTCTTTCCATCCTCCCTCGAGGTAGGTAGGTACATGACTTGAATTCTGCAAAGAACACTAATAAGATAAACTTATATCACAAGCATCACAAGTAATACAATGGCACCCTACACGATTAAATGGGGTATCCTTGCAACTGGTGGCATTGCAAATAGTGAGTGCCTCTTTAATTAGGGCCTTTTTTTTGGAGAGACTAACTTTGCTGACCTCTTCAGCTTTCTGTAGAGATATTCTCTGCAATCCGGCAACGAGAGATGTTCAAGATGTAGCCCACGAAGTGGTTGCAGCTGCATCTTCCTCTTCTGCATCAAGAGCCTCCGATTTTCTGAAAGAGATAAAGGCTCCAGGAAGTCCAAAAGCTTATGGGTCATACCACGAACTGGTTAAGGATCCCAACGTAGATGTGATCTACGTTGCAACACCCCACTCCCATCATTTTCAAAACGCGATGCTAGCACTTGAAGCCGGGAAGCACGTCTTGTGCGAGAAAGCCTTTACAATCAACGCCAAGCAGGCACGGAAACTAGTCGAGACCGCCAAGTCAAAGAATCTATTTCTCATGGAAGCAGTATGGACGCGATACTTCCCACTTAGTATCAAGATCAGAGAAATGGTCACATCGGGGAAGATTGGACATGTGCACCGTGTCATCTCAGATCTTTCAATGAACCTGACAAACCCAGACGGAAGCTACGAATTTCCAGACACAAATCGCATGGTTAATATGGACCTTGCTGGCGGAGCGCTTCTCGATCTTGGAATATATGCTTTGACATGGGTCTATCAAATTCTCTACCTTTGCCAGACGAAGCCTCGCGAAGCACCAAAGGTCGTTTCGGCTATGGATCATTATGAGAAGACAGGTGCAGATGAGTTGACGAGCATGATCTTGCATTTCCCCAAACATAAGAGTATGGGAATTGCGTTGACTTCGATGAGAGTTGCTACACAGCCCGATGAGACGGGCTCGCCTGCCTCCGGACCCGCTGTACGAATTCAGGTCTGTAACTCCGGTTCATTTTTGTCTCATTGTTGAGTGTCTCGGGTGCTGTGAGATCTCTCGAGTTTTCTACACTCCCGAGATATACCTCGCTGCTTAGAAATTATGTCTTAGTTCTCCTAAGATTTTCTTAAAGAAACACTACTAATACCGAAATCCTAAATAGGGATCCAAGGGCGAGATCCAAGTTATTGGACCTATATTTAGACCGCTTCACTACCGTGTCATTATGAATGGTACTGCTGGTAAGGTTGAGGAAGTGGATTGCCCTATTCCAAAAGATCCCACCAGGGAGGGCCGCGAAGGCGAAGAAAAGGAAGGATGGGGTCATGGTATGGCTTGGGAAGCCGATGAAGTGGCAAGGTGTTTGCGAGATGGGAAGCTTGAAAGTGATATTCTGAGTTGGGAAGAGAGCATTACGATTATGGAAACTATGGATGAGGTGAGAAAGCAAGGCGGTTTGACTTATGCAGATCTCATCGAGACAGACATCTATGATCCAAAGAGCCCATTAAACGGAAAGGCATAGCTTAGACGATATTTTCAATGGATGGAATCTATAGAAACTAAAATATCTTCTATGGGCTTCGATATTTCATGTGAATCTTTACATAGGAGCATGATAACCAATTTCCTTTGTGTAAGTGACGTAAGTGATTTGATTCAGTAACTCGTATTTCACTTATGCGATTGCCTTTTGCACATAATTTAAGCAACACTTGTAGTACAGTACAAGCGAGAATAAAGCCCCTATATTCCTCGATCTCTAAGCAATGACTTCTCGTCCTAGTTGGTGTTGGGTATGTTAAAAAGACTTCCATTTTCTTTGATACAAATAGGCTCTTTAACTTAGTCCTACATCTTCCTATGGACTTGAAAAACACCATAAAAGTTCAGTTTCAACCGCAATAAGAAAAAATAATTGTCACACTTCCCTTTAGCTTGAGTTCCCTGGGCCAAGGTTTGCAATGTTTGTTTGACTTACATTTTATTTGTGGAAACTGGACCAATGAACTTTTCCAAACTCGCTCATGAAGCGTTTCAGAAATATAAAAGCATAGGCTACAAGATCTTTTACGATTCCACTACGATTTAGAAGAATTAGGAATACTCTTCTATTATTTTCAAGTTTTAGCCCAACTTAAACGGCAGAACCTTGATCCGAAAAATGCCAGATTTCAAGAATCATTCTCCGCGAACACGATCTTCCTGCCAACAACATTAAACTAAAGAATCTACCTGTCTCATAGACCAGTAGCATCTTCAGGCCGTCAATACTCGAGGTTGTGGGGAGTGATGGAGCTCTTAGCCAACGGGTTAAAGGTAGCACATAATTACGAACCATAACGTCGCTCTGTGTTCCGCTCATTGTAGAGTCAAAAACAGATACTAGTTAGTGTCACTCCTCTGTGACCCTGATTTACTGACAATTCTTTGGATGTTAAAAATCATAACCAATATCAGTACAACGATAACTTCGACAAGAGATATTGGATGACATAAATGGCAAAGAGATTGATAATCACGAGAATGCAAAGTTATTGTTTTCGACTGACTGAAGAAAATCAAGGCTATACCTACCTCAATAAGTATTGAGGCTTAGTAGCTAGCTCAGAGAAAATTTTCTCACTAAAATAAAATAGAAATTAATAGGAGCTAAATATCCATGGAAAGCGGAAAGCCCAAAGCGCTAGTCTAGTAGACATCCGCTCCCAAATCCTCTGTAGCTTGAATCAGTTCAAATGCTAGGACTTCTGAACACTATATATATTACGTCAGATAAAACGCAAATTTCCCTCTAGTCTGTCTTAGACTGCTCCTTGGTTGGTAGACTCAAATGGATATCTTCGCCCATTTGCAGATGCTGAGTTTCAGGTGAATGCACCGAAGACAAAGAGATCGCGTCTGGGAGAAGAAGGCTCTCTGCCAGGCCTCAACTTTAAAAATGGGTTTCCGAAGAAAAAGTTCGCTTCCATGGATGTCCATTCACGTCAGAAGAGAAGTCTCCTGGATACTGTAAACAAAACTGTGGGCAAGCAGGTTGCCTCTTGGCTCAGAACAGACAACCTAGTTCAACCTAAGGGTAGCGTACAACACAGCGTTGCGGTCTTTACCCAACACTTAGGTCGATGCAATTTTTTCCTTGATATTGCGCTGGACAGTCCAAATCTAAAGGTCACATGGTCTCGACTAGGTCTGCTACCTACCTATCTATATCAGCTTTCTACCTTACCTTTACAAAGTAGGTAGGTACCATATCTCCTTCAACGCACAGTGAAACACTGCAGCACAACACAACGAACGCCTATGACAAATCTCAGCTCTTCAGGCACTGCAACACCAATCCCCAACTAGCTTTGTCGCTTGTACAACCTTTTGTGAGCACATCAAGAGCATCGCGCCTTCCATTTACGCACCAGGTCACGAATCACAGATCGCGAACCACAGGTCCATCATAACCACTCCTGATCGAAAAAAGACTCGCTGTGTGACTTCTCAACCCGTCCATTCTCACCAGCTAGCAATTCAGAACCCCGCATATAGCTGTGGAGGAGGAACGGCAGCCATGGCATCGCTTGAGAGGCAGCGGCAGGATGAGCAGTGGAAATCACAGGCGGAACTGACCAAGCTTGTTCTACAGTTCATTGCTGCAGGCAACTATGACAATCGAAGTTTCTGGAAGATCTACGACGACATTGTGGAGGCCAATCTTAACTTCGATACTCTCACGCTATATTACGTCCGGCATCACCTGCAGAGGATGTCTACTTGGGTAGCAACGGAAGAATGCCTGGACAGTCTCCGCTCTTTCGCCGACACGATGTCCAAACTTATTGCACATTGGCAGCACCGAGCTGATGGAAGAAACCCTACACGATATGCCATCAAATTTCACGAAGGCCCAGTAACAGCCACTCTACTCCAGATCTTTGCGCTATTCCCAGAGAATTATCAAAGATATATCATGATCATAGATGGCGAACGATCCGAGGGTGGCGCATCAAGCTGGCTATCCGAAGAAATCATGGATGTTCTCGTGTTCCTGTCTCACCAACAGGACCAACCCATTGTATTTGGCCGTGGTTTGGCGTCCATGGCTCGCGAGGATCTGGATATGATGGCCAAAGACTCCCTTGCGAAGGATTCATACCTCGAGCATCTTGTTGACGAGATGAGGAAAGGGGAGCCGGACTGGAATCCTGGTCAAGTTTACACCTTTCCTCCTTCGACTGAGAAAATAGTCTTCTTCTGGAATCATACCCAAATACATTGGACACTTCTTTCAACAGAAATTGACGAAGAACAATGGGCTCTTGAACATTACAACCCATTAGTAGCTCTGTCGACTAGCCACACAAGCGCTTGCGACGTCACAACCGCTCTATTCACGTTGGTCCAAGGTGCTTCAGGGTTTCCAAAACCCAAGCAAGTTGATATTCGAGAAGAACCGTCTGCACAACAGGACAACACGTACGATTGTGGAATAATTACGGTCTACAACGCTATCGAAATTTTGAACGGCCGTACTCCCGCAAAAGAAGTCGATGCCATTGAACTTCGCCAAAATTATTTGTCCCTTATTCTTGCATGGCTCGATACCAATTCATTAGCAGACAATGATGGAAACAATACTCCGGGATCGTCTGTTGCTGCAAGTCCTACTGTCGACCCTGACAATAGAACTGAAGTCCCAGCTACAAACTCCTCTATCGAAGAGGCCGATAACGACAATACATCCGGATTCTCCAGCACAAATCTCACCATCGATTTGACTACATCGTCAGATGATGAAGATGATAATTACAACAACATGCCAAAATTGTCTACTACAAGTCCTTCTGCTGACCCCTCTCAACCATCACTAAATGAAGATAGCGATGACAGCAGTAGATCAAACCCCTCAAGCTCTCGAAGTCTTTCAAAAGATTCGGATACGGATAATGAAAACCATAACAATTCGCCATCGTCGCCACGCTCTCCGCTTAGTATAATACCATACCACTATGAATATAGTGGAGACAGAGAGCAACCGTTAAGTGGTCTTTTTATTGTGTTGGATCGCCATGAAAGTGATGAAGATGGAGATGATGAGCTATCAGACTTGAGTGACAGTGATGGCGGCAATCAGTGTTGATGATTCAAACCGTACGAAGAAGCAACGTGAGTACTTAATAAATCCAAAAGCGCACACTTGATTGGAACATAGCTAAACTATATCTATACACCAGACTGAGAGTATAATCAAACAAAGATTTACTCCAGGCAAATATGAAGGAGGAGTATGGATTGAGTATAGCTGGATGGTGTGCCGACTATGGAATGTATGTTTCGGCTGGACTCTGGCCTTTAGACTTGGATACACTTGCTGAATAAGTTTCCAAGTAGGCACAACCTTTAGTGGTTATGCACAAGTTCGCTCAGGTGGTTTTCAAAATACTCGGGAATTACCAAGTACGTTTTCCTACAGAGGTACAGAGAGTATAGAAGCGCTATAGAAGCGCTGGATAGGAGGGCATAGAAAGCGTTAGAGTTGAGCTGTAGCACTGCATGCCAAGATATCTGATCTACTCTTATAGTTCCCGCCTGTGTTGGCGACATGTACTTAGGTAATTAATTTTCCTTTCCAACATTATAGTTTATTAGCCGTGTATTTGTAAGGTACCACCGTTCTTTTCTCTTGATACCATCAGATCGATTCCTCGACCATCTCATGGCTATTCTTTCCGGGGCACCTCGAAACCCTAGACTTCTTAGGCTTGCTTGCTAGGATTATATAACTCCATCCTACTAAGCAAGATAGAAAGCCTTCGAAGAATTTCTGCATTGCGCGTACAAAAAGACGGAAATGCAAAACGAAGAAAAAGCAACAGTACAAAAAAGATAAGAAACGAAAAGAAAACATACAACAGCAGGTATTCGCTGATGGTCACCCACTCAACTACTAATCTGCCGATCCAAGGTTTAAGTATGGCAGAGCGGACGGGATGCCCTGTTTTCCTTAGTCTATGGTCGTATGTGATTGACTATGTTATATGCAAGGTTTTGTTGTAGAGATGGGAAATGGGAGGGTAGGGAGGAAGGGAGGCAGGAAGAGTGGAGTTGGGTTTGGTTTGGTTTGGTTCGGTTTGAGATGGTGATATACTTTTGTTTGTATTGGTTGTGATTATGATGTGGTGGATATGTGGAAGCACTGAGAGAGATTTTTGGTGGGGTATTATTCATTGTTCAAGTAATACAGTAGTAGACTCTTGACAGTACGAAGTACGATCCTCGTTCTGGCGATAATCGCGGTTCCAACGATTAGGAGGCTAGTATGGTAGTTTCCTTTTCTTGTACTACGGTATAGCTATAATATTACTCTTGATAAAACGATCGCTCGTAATATCGCTCCCTTTTGGGGGTAGGCCCCTGGCGTATCGTACTATCAAG
Source organism: Pezicula radicicola (assembly GCA_003008705.1). NCBI lineage: Eukaryota > Fungi > Ascomycota > Leotiomycetes > Helotiales > Dermateaceae > Pezicula > Pezicula radicicola. The sequence continues at coordinate 86,807 of PDUO01000011.1, read as the reverse complement.
AGTCCACTGTAGTTCTGTTCTGTGGTTGGAGGATAATCAAACCAAGAACTTTGCTTTTTCGAATACCTAGAACTTGATTTTAAGTACAGTCACTGATTTTGATCATTGTAGCAGATACCTCGGGTTTGTACTCATCAATTAAATGTCTATCTACCTACTCAATGGTATTTAGTTGATTGGTGTCTGTCGCGCCAGTGCTATGCAATGCAAAAAGTCAAATATGAACCAGCGCCATCCCAATCGCTAAAAGATCTCATAACTAGAAAAAAAACAAAAACAAAAACCATGCCAAACTGAGCAAGGACAAAAACTCTAGATGAGTATATGGTGATATGATGTACAGTATTCGTTCATGCCTTCCTCGTATAATACAAGACATATGGTGTAAACGGAGAACGACCCTTCTCCTGACTCCTCGCATCCGTGATATCAGATTTCGATCTCCTAGCATCATCAAACTCATTCCAGCTGCCATCTGGTCCCTTAGTAACTGAGATGTAATGACCACCAGATGCAGAGCCAGCATGTTTGATGACTCCTGAGAGTTCATACTGCAAACGGTCTTCATTGCCCTTGCTGCGATGACGATCCAAATCTAGAGTTGGCTCAATTGGAATACTCATGTTGAGTTTCTTGCCATCCCAGTTGAAACGTTTAAGTTGGATAGATAGGATTTCTGGAGCGTGACAAATCTTATGGGTTCGGATCTTGGGGGCTTTGCTTCCGCATTTCTCACAGCGGTAACCTTCTACGGGCTCCACTAGATACTTCTGTACGTATCTTGATAGTGTGCCGTTGGTGAGGTTTGGCTGGATGGGTACACATAGAGAGCGTTCTCCTTGGTTGTCGCGTCTTGATTCTCGGCCACATTTGTTGCACTTGATTGTGGCTGCCATTGTGGCGTAGTGTAGAGAGTCAATGTAGGCGGACATGCTGCTTGGAAGCTCGGAACGCATCTTGTTGAAGAGCCAGGAAGCTTGTTCTTCTGGGTCTGCTTGACCTGATGAGACGTCCGAGGACCAGCCATCTAGTTGAATGTTAGTTCCAGAGTTTGAGGGAGAGATGTAAAGGTAACTTACGGTATCTGAAGAGTATGTGAACCCTCTTCAGGGCATCTGTCAAGTCGGTCTTGCTGCTTTGCCAGTAGGTCTTGGCAAGCTGGTGCAAAGTGCAAGACACACACTTGTTCTTGTCGTCGGAGATGCCTACGATTGTTTAGTCGCAGGCTGGCAAGAATAGCTGGAATGGCAGCAATATTAAGAAAATATTAGGAAGACTGAGGAGTTCTTGGACTGAGATTGCCCGGAAGCTTGCATAAATCGGCCTCGGAAAGTGGTTGAAAACAGCAGAGAAGGGATTGAAATCTCACAACTTACAATTTTCCGGCTTGTGGTAAAGCTGGAGCCAGTTGACAAGCTTAGGCTGGTGTAGGAGCACTTGGAGCAGGCTGCTACGGTAGCAAAGAAATCCCGTGAGGTTGGGCATACCCTTGCGGCCAGAGGCCGGCATATCTCTCCAGCTTCCGCTAACCTTGCTGGCCTGAGTGCAAATGTCAGACAAAGAGGAAATGAAGAATATTTAAGACTGTGACAGGCCTGTGGTGACAAGACTTACCAAGGCCCGCTTTCTTCGAATGTCATCTGCATACCAAGGGACTTTGAGTCTCCTGGCGTAGCTACCTTCATCCTTCTTAGTGGCTTTCAATGGAGCATCTTGGACATAAGGCTCTTCTTCAAGTACAATTCCGTTTCCAACGTTGCCTGGCATTCTGTTAGGTAATGAAGGACGCGAACTTCTTGGCCAGGAAACTCACCTAAGTCAGATGCTGGCTTCTTCTGGGGACGAGGACTAGTAGCATCACCAGGGACAGAGCGCTTCAGACTAGGTGATGCAATGGCTGTTTGAGACTCCATATTGTTGGCAGAAATCGTCTTGAAGGATTGAGTGGTTTTCAATGATGTATTCGACAGATACTTCGACGTTGAATTTTTGAAAGTAAAAGTGGTCGATGTGTCTGTCGAAGGCGGAAGAGAGAATTTTGAAAGGGTTGGAAGTGAATCCCTTCCTTTAACTTGGATAGCCAGTGTAGCCATCTATTGTTTTCCCTCACAATGGTCGTATTCAGGTGAATTAGTGCAGAGACAATAGCAAGAGTCTCCTATTGTAATCGAATTGTCAGAATTTCCTAGCGGCACTGCTTTTCCCCGCCTTCTAACTTATTCAAAAAATCAACTAGATTGCGGTATATATATCAGAATAAAAAACTGCTCCGGACGGAGCTCATTCAATAATTCTATATAGGACATCGAGATGAGTTTTCAGTGGTGTGATTATTCTGTGGGCGGTCTTTTCGGGGATGGTGGCAAATTGCAACACCAACTGCCCAAGACTTGCACGTTGAGGATCTCCAAACGAAGCTTAGGAACGGGTATCGAATGTGAGGATGCTACCTCTGGTTGGCGTTGAGACGTTCTGAATAGAGTCGTGAAAACAACGGGAGGCGTCAAAAGTTTTCCAGGTCGTATCAATGTTGTTCCGGGCATTCGAGCCAACCTCATGCCAAGGCTTGTGTAAATCATCTCGCGCTCGCGCACGCGCACGCGCACCCAAGACAAATTTCCACAGGGCTGGGCTGAACTGAACTTCCAACCTCCTGGCTAACACTACATTTCAATTGCTATATATCACGATGGATTCTGCTGCTGAAGTCGCACCAGAGAAATATGAGGAGCAACATGTTCACGAAGTATACGAGCAAATCGCATCCCACTTCTCCTCGACCCGCTACCAAGCATGGCCAATTGTCAAGACCTTCCTGCAGTCGCTCACTCCGGGCTCAATTGGACTTGATGTAGGATGTGGCAATGGAAAGTATCTAGCTGTCAACCACGATGTTTTTATAGTGGGCAGCGATCGTTCTACAAACCTGGTCAAGATCGCATCTCAACACCAACCCCATGCTACCGTGGTTGCAGATACTCTTGCCCTTCCGCACCAAGCTGCAAGGTTTGATTTCGCAATTAGCATTGCTGTCATTCACCACTTATCTACACCCGACAGGAGAAGAGAAGCCATACAAGCCATATTGGAATGTCTGAGGGACGGCGGCAAGGCTTTGATATACGTATGGGCCCTCGAACAGAAGACCAGCAGGAGGGGATGGGACGAAGGGCACGAGCAGGATGTGATGGTTCCCTGGGTTATGAAAACTGGAAAGAAGGACAGCCCAAGTGGAGAAGCAACTGAGAAAACCTTCAACCGGTACTATCATCTCTATCGATCTGGAGAACTGGAAAGAGATATTACCTCAATTGGAGGAGAAGTACTGGATTCTGGTTATGAGAAGGATAATTGGTGGGCAATTTGTCAACCAAAACATAAAGAGAGCTGAAAAACACCTTTATGAGAGCCAGCCCCAAACAACTTACGAACAGTTTGGTTACAATTCGCAAATGATGTCGGTTGCGCGCTAAAAGTTCCAGTAGCCTCTTGAACTTCGGGACGTTTCTTGCTATCCGAGGCAAGTCACAGACGTTATGCACCGGGCGAGTAGCAGATACACAGAAAGCGAGGCTTAAAATGCAGCTGCGTTTTGATCGAAGAGCAGCCAAATCCTAGGCTTTAGCGTTGCAGAAGTCATTTTTGAAACTCGTCAGAATGACGATATACATACCTTGGTTTCGGTTTCATGGATTGGATACATGCCTCCGATTGCATTCAAGTAGTGGGAGCAAGGGCTGTCATCTGGGTAGCAAGCGGGTTGCTTCACACTGTCAAATCTAGTCTGCGCTGGTAAACGCAAAAATCAACCCCAAATGCGACAAGCCCTGTAAGGCCTAATCCGATAAAGCTTTTTTAATACAGTCTAGAAGGCAAAAATACATGCAAAAAATACACCAGAACACCGCCGCTAGTGCACCCGCATTTTAGCCCGCCGTGGAACCAATGGTTTTGTTCCAACTCCCCGCCAAAACCCATAGCAACCAAAATGCAGCAGAGATCTTTGTGTCCATCCCGTGCCGTCCCATACCACGCCAATGCTCATGCTCGAAAATACAACGGCCGTTAGTTCGTCAATCCATAGGTCCCACACACTTATCCAACACGGAGCACCAAGTGGAGCCCATCAATCAGCTCCCACCGTTCTTCAACTTCGAACAGCCCCCATAATCCGTCATAGTTGATGCTGTGAGTGTCCGTATCGGAATATCCGTCTGTTATTGCCTTCGTCGACTCGTCTCGCGTGGCCCAACCTCTGGACTGCCTCTTCTTTTAACGTCCTGGCGAGTGTTCACAAAGCCGATGGCTGGAAGAAGCGGTCCTGGGCTCGAGGTACCATAAGGACCTCCACCTCCCATTGACCCTCCCATGGGCATGGACATGGCATAAGCGGGCGTGCTGTACGGACTGACGCCCGTCGTCATTTCGGCCACACTTGGCAATAACTGTGAACCTCTTCCCATTCCTGGTCCCATTCCCATTCCACCCTGGATCGCCGCCAACGCTAGACCATCAATCGGACTTGCTGGTGGTACCGACCTGGGGGTGCTCTCTCTCCGTGCAGCAATCGATCGAGCCGAGCCACCACCACTTGCACTGCTCCCAGTCATCGGCCGACTCGTTCCAGGCGTCGATCGCCCATAACGAGAATTTGGCGCACTTGCGGAACCACTGCTGATTGTACTTGAAAGCGACTGGCTATGCTGATGGCCTCGTGCTGGTGAACTGTGATGACCAGCTTGCTGCTGGTTTTCCAGTGTTGCGCTGGATAGAGAGAAGGGAACGACACCAGCACGTCGTGCCATGTCAGCTTCTCCGAGCTGCCAGTGCATCGCTTCTGCAGCACGCCAGGGTACAGCCATTTCCTCAGCTACTTTTGCCCACATCTCGGATTTGAATCTACACGAAGTCAGGGATTTATCCATCTATAACGCTCTGAAGACAGCAAAGGCATCATAAACTCAAGGTGCCTCGCTGAGGCAAGTGGGGAAGAAAGGGTACTACCTTTCATAGAGCCTTGCTAGCTTGTTTTTCCGTTCCTCATCCCACTCACTCCTTCTTTCCAAGTAATTCTGGTAATGAAGTCGGCAACTAATCGCGCTACGTCCTGGAAGCCTCTTTGAGATATCTTCCCATTTCATTCCACTTCCTCTCAAGTCAATGATCAAGGCATCTTCCTCTGGTGACCATTTGCTTTGCTTCTTGGCTGGAGATTCCGATGGATGAGGGGGCATATTGCGCTTCCCACCTGCGCCACTGCTGGCGATGGCATAGGAGGGAAGCTCCGGCTGGAGGATTGTTGATGACACAGAGGTCGCTCTTGTATGGTGTCTATGTGTGGGTGATCCCGAGGACTCATTGGAGTCAGGACCCTTTAGAAGGAGGGAGATATCCACGGTGACGGTCTTGGATCGCCGATACCGTCAGTTAAGGCTGACGGATCATATGCGAAGATGTACACCGTCTGTAAGGATTATTTCCTTTCTGAGTAGATCCTGCCGTGTATTGTTGCACAAGGCTTGTTAACAGCAAGCTCGTTGGGATGATGGGGCTTAATGGGGGATGATTGATGGTTATCAGTCGTTGATATCTTTTGTGAGTAAAGATAATCAAAAAGCAACGGAGGCTCTTTTTCTGACAGGTGGGATGATGACTATTGACGTGAAACAAGCCGGGTGCGCTTCAGGGCTTGATGGCTGGTGTTTTCGGCGAAAGAAATCTTGAGACGACTGAGGAGGGAAGGCTTCCTATTTCAGAACTTCAGAAGGGAAGTTTGTGGCTCGCGTAGATCATGAATGCCAACTACTTGATTGGCACCAGGTTGTCCTTGGTCTGGCCAATCGCGGAAGATGAGACGAGAAAGAGAGGATCAACGCAGAGCAGAGCAGGCAGAGGCAAATATGCCAGACAGCGCCAACGGGTCGATACGTCGAGGCTGCCTGACTTAGTGACTGAATGACTGAATGGCTGACTGAGTGCTTGACTACCTGACTAACTGACTACCTGATGACTGACGGCGCTTGGAAGAAGGATGGACAAGAAGCAGAGAGCGGCGAATGGACAAGGAACTTCTTCGAACTCATGATCTCCAAAGCCGGTACATGGGATAAGGCCTGAAGGGATTCTCGGGAGACTGCGCGATGCAAATAGAGTGTCCTTCCTAGTACCCATGGTGGGGGAATCGCAGGGGTGCTATGCTTAGTGTGGAGGAGAGGGTGGACTACGGAATGGCCACGCATTCATGCATAACCAAGAACGTGAAGTGATGCTTGTCATTATTTTTGCTTCAATCCATGGCGCCGAGTTGGAAACTTCCCGGGAAAGTCGGTCGAAAACAGCCGTGGGTGTGTTGAAACTCTTTTTATATTCCTCATACCGCTGTGCGACTCGAGGAGCCGTTTCGGCCTCGTGTCTGTGCACGATCCGAACATCACTTAACTGTAAATTGCTGCACGGTTGTAGGGAACGGGACCGCCCATTGTAACTCTGAGCTAAAAGCTTGTCCAGACCGACTTGGAGAACAAAGACCGTCATAATGGTATTGTTGTCTCATTGTCTTTGGGTGTCAGTTTGTCCGGGTTAGCTTGTTAGGATGGCGGGCCAGCGCCTTAGAGAGTCGTTGTTGGTGGTTAGTGGCTGCTACCTGGCACATTGGGCCGAAGGCAGGGCTGGTTGTTCCAGGGTCAACGAACTGGCGGTCAAGCATGCACACTTACCAGGGATCATGGATACTGATCTCCATGGCTTGCATCGTTCTCAATCGTCTTCTCATGAACCCAAGATCTTCCGCACAAACTTAACAATAGCCGAGTCAGCCCATTTTATGAGCACGTTCTTCAGCCACTGAGAACATCTCCATTTGTGGCCTAGTGATGACACCCTGATGAAGAAATTCTCCGACTACTTAGTTTGATAGGTTGGTGCCCAAGCTCGTTATTGCTGGGCAAAAAGCAATATAATAATGAGATGCGTTGTTGATAAGGCACCATTTTTATTCCGCAGCATATCTCTCCGTTTGTATACTTGCTTTTCGACCTACCAAGACAATGAAGACAATGGCTATGTGCTTACTCATTATCTTCCATGGACACAGCGGCGGAAACGCGGGGCCACACATCTGCGATGCTGGCGGTGTAAGAAGGAACGCACCCGTGATGTAAGACTGCACTTGGCGGTATGGACAGGATGGCAGTTATAACAATGCGACTATAGAGAGGCGAGTCAGGCCTGGCTTTGGGAGCGCAAGGCATCCATGAAGAGCAGCAGGATCTGGTGGATCGGAATCGAACAGCTCGTCGAAAAGTGTGCAAGCCTAAGGTACAGTATGAACGAGCATTGGAAGGTGAAGAGTTGCCAGGTTGGGGAGGCGGCCAGCCAGTCTATCGGAGCATTGGGCAGTAGTGAACAGAAAGGGCTACTCGGCGAACCTGTTTGCATCGTTGATAGGGTCCCATAGTGGCGGTGTAAGGTGTAGGGTGTAGGCTGCTGTCCTGGAGGATTTTGAGACTGCTTCTGGACTTCAATTGAAGTGGCTTGTAGTAGTTTGTCATTACAGTAGTGCAGTTAGTGCTAGGTGGCAGATCAGACGAGGAGAAGAGGATGAAGAGGTCGCACGGTCTTGGAGTAGCCGCTTGTTCTAGCTTGATGGCGTGCATTAGCGACTCGTAACTCGTGTAGATGGATGCGAGTCCTTTCGGATACAAGTATCCAGGCAATACCTAGGTACAAAAGGGAAGTACCTAGTACGAAGACAGTACCCAGGTGTTACTTTTGTAGGGTATCGGAAGTACATTCATTACAGTACTGGCTATGGATACAGAGGTAGGGTAGGTAGCCACCTTGCAGTAGCTACCGCTGTAGATGGCTTGTTCGTTTGTTGTTATTATTGTCATTGTCCCTGCTTGGTGCCCTTGCGCTTGCATTGACTACCCGACATGCCTAGCTCAATAGCTGATTAATGAAGACGATCACAAACGGCAAACGAACGATGCACATATCATATCATATCATACCTTTGCAAAGAGCCTTTGTTGAGGCACCGCCGCTCGCGCATCGTTTGTTCCCAGCACAATGCCAATTGTTGAGTGGGATGAAAGGAAAGATGGGTGGAGCAATGCGACAGGACAGGTACAGGACATTGTGCAGTAAAGAGTCGTGTGCGTGTATGCGTGTGGAGGTCATCATCTGCAAGCCTATATCACAAGTGTCGTTCGGATGGCTACCGGTGTTATGCCTTAGCAGCACGAGCAAGCCATAGTGTAAAGCTATGTCAACTTCCCAACGCGTTTGTCCAATGTCAACAGGGACGCCAACAATGGCTTTATGGCAGCGGACCCTCTGTGTGTCTCCGAGCAGTAGGAATTCAAGAATATTGTTCGTCGAATCGTTGCAGCCTCGCGTGATCGGTCAAGTTCGCTGGGGGTGGAGATATGACAGCGACCCATGCGTGTTTGAGCGGTGAGGGCATTATTCTGGAAACCAGTCGGGTTTGCGAGGTGCGGTGTCAAGCGTCAAGCGTCAAGCGTTGGAGAAGAAGCTTGGATGATGCAGGCACCGCACAATTATGCTGTTTCCCATAGGGCCAATAGTGGAAGTCTCCGAAAGCTGATCTACAAACGGTGATCTACCAATTGGGAGGCAGTTTGGGACAAGAACTGTCGGATGTGCATCATGTGTTGTTCTGCTCGGTCTCAGATCGATATTGAAACAGGAACAATATGGTAGGCATTGATGGCTGTGGTCCTCTGGCGATCCGATCAGCATAGCAAATCTGTGCTCAAGATACTTTGGTAGCAGATCTGGTTTTGCACGATGGAGGAAGGATGAACTGGGAGCCTGGGCAATGCTTTATGCTTCTTGGGAAAAAATGTCAAAAGAGAGTTGAGGCAGATCTAGAAATGGAAATGGAAGTAAGCGTGAGGGGGGGGGGAAGTCGTCGGAGGGGATGAAGGCCGGAGGGCAACAAACAACGAACACTGAGATTTGCTGTGGCTGGTGGTGCGTGGCGTCCTGTAGATCTTGCAAGACAACAACACAATGATGATGATGATGATGATGATGATACTTTGTATGTAGTAATAATAATAATGAATATCTCCGTAGGAAAGTTGGAGAATAATTATTCCTATCCACAATAACAAACGCATTATCTCTTGTGAAATCTGAGAGATATATACTCGCACGCCGGTTAATAAACCCAGTGAGTCGGAAATATAATTGTTTGGTGTTAATCTTACAAAGCCTTCCGAGGTCTTTTTCAACTCCAACTCCAACGTCCTCGTCACGTTACACCACACACGCCCCCAATAATACCGACCTTATGGCGATGAACATGCAGACAGCAGGGGATATTCCCATTCAAGTCATATCCGACAACTCTTCCTCAGAGCGTCGCATCACGCCAGCATGGACCATCGGCCAGCTCAAGGCAAAGCTTGAACCCATCACGGGAGTCCCACCGCTCTCACAGAAGCTCACGCTGCGCATTGGGAGTCAGCAGAGCGTTCCTATCGAAGCTCTCGATGAAGAGAATACGCAGTTGGGAACCTTCCCGCTGGCACCATATGCCGAGATACACGTAAGTTGGCGCGCTAGCTTTCGTTCATCAAGTCTGTGGCGACATACATCCAATGATGGCTATCCAAGTACTGTACGGAACTCAAATTCGTCTCACCAAGGTGCTGAGACCAGTGGTTTTTTGAGTTTATTTGAGAGTGGACTTTTGAATCCCTCGCATCCGGATTCGAGAGATACGATACAATCTGGGGCCCAACACAGCAGCAAACTCTCTTAATGCATTAGTCTCCGTACGTTTACGTTGACATCTGAGGCATGTCTCTTACTTGGCAAAGTAAAATAGAGACAAGAATCAGGCAGAGCATTTTCGTTTCCCTCTACATTTGCAGAGTGTCAATGTTCACCTCTTGAACATAAGACTGAAGTCAGCAGAAATGCTTATTTTTTTTTTTTTTTTAAAATGAGCCTTCAATCACGAATTGTGCTTTCTCAAGATTTCTGCAAGAGCCTTGCTATGAAATACTTAATCCCGTTTACTTCTTCAATAAAATCTTATGTTCACATTCATGTGCGCCAAATCAACTTGCTAATGTAATGCCTCCAGGTGACCGATCTCCGACCACCAGGAATGCGCACAAACTACACTGATGTCTCAGCTGTGCCCAAGTACGAAATGCCTGCCGAGGAGTACGCAACAAAGACCGACTCGGTTCTTGCCTGGAAGAAAGCTCACAAGCTTGGACGCTTCGACCCATCAGCCCCGTCCCTGGAAGAAGCTAAACTTGCAGCCTATGATGCTGAAATCAAGGAGCGAGGTATTGAGGTAGGAAAGAGATGTAGGGTTGGAGGAGAAGATGCAAAGAGGGGAGAGGTTATGTATGTCGGTGATGTTGAGGAAATTCCAGGTGGAGCTGGCAAGTGGATTGCAATCAAGCTGGATGAGCCTGTAGGTAGAAACGATGGCAGTCTGAATGGAAAGAGGTACTGGGGCAAAGATGGTGAGGCTGGCGGCTTGAAGCATGGAGTCTTCGTAAGACCAGAAAGAGTTGAGATTGGTGATTATCCAGTTCTAGATGACCTGGAGGATATGGAGGAGATTTAAGGATATTGGAAGACTTCTCTAGATCATGCTATTAGTCGAGGACTGAATTTCAGCGTGCTCCGGGCTCTGTTGCTTTTCAGTTGTATATCTTCTCTATTCCGCACAGAACAACTTGACGATAATGATGTGAAGTAACGAAAACTGATCGAGCACCAGCTGGAACATACCTATGAAAACACATAAGAGTAAGTGATACATCGACTTCCAATATTTAGGATATATCGTTGATCACAGCAGATATGAGGCCTTCATACTACCAAAGCACCTTGTCAATGAGTCTAGTGGCCAAGCCAAGAACATGGTCACATGTATGTATGGTCGGTCGTCATGAAAAAGGGGCTCTCGCTTGGCAAGTTGGGTGAGGCACAGCACATACCCCCACTACACTTGTACAGTAGTACTTCAGGCTGCAGCTTTTGACATAAACTACATCTTCTTCATTAAATAAAAGATGTAACCTCATCCACTTCATCTATTCATGCTACGATAGTAAATCGTCACCTTCAGAATAGCTGCCCCTAGTCATACAGCAGTCATGGCGCCATCAAGTTCAGACCCAAATGCTATCAGAGCCGTTCTCACCAAACCTCAAAGAACAGCGCTTCCGCGCCTAATAAACAATATAACAGCTCAGATGCGTTCAAGCATCGAACACTCCTTCGAAACTACGGACCCAGAGAGTAGCAATCTTTTCCAACAGCAACATCAAGATGACTGGGGAACAGAGCCCAGTGCTCGTACAAGCGATCCAGATGTTGACGAGCGTGACCGACAAATATCTGAGAGCCTTGAGAAGAAACTTTCGAAGCCTAAGATGGAGAGGTTGAAGAGAGCTGCATTGAGGTACTTTGATGACTGGCAACGGAAAGTAATGTCTCGACTCGGCGAAGTAGTCTATTCTCAGGACGCACCACCGTACACCCCCAGGCCAGTCCCCTCCCAGTCACAGACTAAGGCAGAGCTCGAAGAGATCTCTGTCAGAGAAGCAGAAGATCTTTCAGTTCTGCGAGAGCTGTATTATCCTCTCCCAACTAAATTCTCAACTCTACCAAAGGACGTCCGTGTTATTCTTATTAGTAGTATGCTACTTCTGCTTCTCTCGTTGGGCCATTATTCAGCGCATTCAAGGGTACTTCTATTACACCTTACTTCTTCATTCGAATTGCCCATTTCGATCTTGACAAATGAGGAAACAGAAATTGCGCGGTCTCTTCTCCTCGCTTCAAAAGAGCTTACCGCCGATGCAGAAACCCAGAAGCGACAAGAAGAAAACAAGACCGCCCGCCGCTGGAAAGTTGGACTCGCTTCCGTTGCTGGTGCAGCTGTTATTGGTAAGTCTCAGGTTCTCGGGGTAAATTTGGCCTTTCTAGGTTAAATTTACTCATCGCCCCTAAATCAGGTTTGAGTTGCTCCTGATGATATCTAGAACAAGCAAACTAACTCCAAGTTTCTGATTTATAGGAATTACTGGCGGGCTGGCAGCGCCGATTGTTGCTGGTGGTATCGGGGCATTGATGGGAGGTGTTGGCTTAGGAGGTTTGGCGTCTTTCTTGGGAATATTTGCTATGAACGGAGCGCTTGTAGGGACTCTATTTGGCACTTTTGGTGGGAAGATGACAGGTAGCATGGTAGATGCTTATGCGAAGGAAGTGGAAGATTTTAAATTTTTGCCGGTCAAAGACGAATGGGGAGTTGCAAGAAAAGATGACGAAGACAATGATCGCAGGTTGAGGGTTACGATTGGGATCAATGGATGGCTGACAAAAAAGGACGATGTTATCAAGCCATGGAGATCTATGGGCCAAGCCACGGAAGTCTTTGCTTTGAGGTATGAGATGGATGCACTAATTGAGTTAGGAACCTCGCTGAAAACTATGGTCTCCTCTTATGCCTGGTCATACGTCAAAGTTGAGATTCTCAAGCGGACAGTACTTGCATCTCTTTGGTCTGCTCTTTGGCCAGTCTATCTGCTGAAAATGGCGACTTCAATCGACAATCCGTTTGGGCTCGCTAGGACGCGATCAGAGAAAGCAGGCGAAGTGCTTGCAGATGCGCTGATCAATAAAACTCAAGGCGAACGGCCAGTCACGCTCATCGGGTATTCATTGGGGGCTCGAGTCATCTACTCATGTCTTATGTCTCTGGCAGAACGCAACGCTTTTGGTCTTGTGGAATCAGTAGTTTTCATTGGTGCACCCATCCCGTCTAGCGCAGATAACTGGCGTGTAATGCGAAGCGTTGTATCGGGTGTGATGACCAATGTCTACTCTGAGAACGATTATATCCTCGCTTTCCTCTACCGAGCCACAAGTATCCAATTTGGCGTTGCGGGCTTACAAGCTATCAAAGATGTAGAGGGTATCACAAACCTGGACCTGAGTAAGGATGTTAGGTAAGTCTCAAATTCTGAGAGCAAATTTGCTCCTGGCTCATGTTTGAGCTATACCCGATATATCTAGAACTAGCAAACTGACTCCGAGATTTTGACTAGTGGACATCTTCGATATCCTGACCTAATTGGGAAGATCCTAAAAAAGGTTGGTGGTATAGATGTTAAGGTTGAAAATGCGAATATCGAAAGTGAGGTAGTAGAGAAAGAGATATTATTGATCGATGCAGATGATGATGTGGCATTGGCTCAGATGGCCGGCCGGGAGGAGGCGTTGAAGTCAAAAAGTAAGAGCATTTCCGGAGATAAAAACCTCTTGACAAGGGAGGAAAATTCGGAAGGCGAAGTCAAGTTGAAGGATACGAAAAATAATGACGATGATGAAGAGAGTAAGCTAGAAAACTATGAGGAGGAATCGGATGACGATAGGCCACTACAGCTCGTCGATAACGATCCCGAAGAAGATAATGACGGTCCACTGCAACTAGTGGAGGCTAAAGCCGTACCAGACGAGATTGCTGAGCTTTCGGCAGAAACCAGACATACTTTGAAGATTGAGGATTCTCCAGAAGAGCAGAAAGTTGCGTTTCCGAGGGATGAACAGAAGAGTTTAGCTTCTATTAAGGAACCGGCTAGGAGAGTGCGAGCTTCTGATCTTGGTTTATATTGAATGCTAAAACATTTCTCTGCTTGTTTTCCAAAATTCTGATTCTTTCCTTTTGACGTTGTCCCAGATTGCTAAGACTGCCTCTGTGTTACTAAAAGGCTGATGACACATCCCTAGTATAGTAAGAGTTTTAAAGGACGAAGTCCTTAGACCTTATATTCTAAGAGTAAATGTAACGCACACGAAGGCCACCCTAGAAAACCGTTGGGTGAATTTAACATCCATCACCCGGAATACGGTGTTGCTCCACATGAACATATCACCTATAAACAATAAGAGGCAAAAATGAGTGAGTTTAGCAAGATGTTCATTCAGCAATCTAAAGTAACCATGGCTAGTCTCTCGCCATTACTACGTGAAGAGGCTTTGTATGCTCTTGATACTAGGTAATACTCTCAAACCACTCTGACAAACTGCTTTTCGTAATAGCAAGGATACTTTATATCACTCAACCTTGTACCATACAAAGAATACTTTTTCTTGGAAATATACTTGAAGTTACTGTTATTAAAAACCTTGTTGCTACAGACTCTTTTCTTTATTCTCCTTTGATAGGTATACTGCGGTGGACATAGTGACTGTCGCATCACTAAGCAAGCATGATGATGAGAGCAGGACTTGAGGTATCTTCTTTTCGTGCGCAACGCGATTTTGATGGAGCGATGTGATAAATAGGAAAGGAAGCTTGATGTTGAGGTAATGTGGTGCTCGCGGCAGAAGTGGCAGAAGTGGCCGATGATCCGGAGGAGCTTATTAGCTAGATGTTAGATGTTCTAGAACTAGGCTGCACCAGTATAGCAGGAGTATTGGACTTGCTGGGACTGGCAAATGGACTTTGCGCACTGAAATATTCAGGGGTAGGCTTAAACTACTTTAATTCTTTAAATTGGTTTAAGCGACGGTAATTCTTTTAGTTACTTCATGATATAAATGTATGCTACTAATACAAATCAGGACGTACAGATAATTAAATTAAATTAGAGTAGAGAAAGTCACCTATTACTTAATGGGCATACGTTATGCTAAATGCTTACGTGCTGTGCTCTATTCTAGAAGCTGCTTATATTTAAATACTAACGCTATTCCCCTATACACTACAGCACTCTCTTACTACAAGCATACTCGATTGTTCAGGCCTACAAAAAGCCTTTAATACTAAAGAAGTAGCCTTATTTGCCTTTTTTATGAATAAATCGATACTTATATTTAATAGTCACTTAGAACTGAAGTTGAGAGGTAATTTAGGTGGCCTTGCAAACCCAAAGGACATGTCTTATACAGCTCCACCAAGGGGTATTATATGGCTTTTATAATTTTAATAGTAATCTCTAGCAGGAATACCGTTAATATTCGCAAAAACGTAAAGTAGATTTTATGTGTGCTCTATACTCGATTTGGTGAGCTACTTATTCTCGACAGCCCTATTGCTAGGACTTGCTAAGTAACAAATAGGACTACGTTAAGTTTCCTATTAAGAAGAGGACTCTCTAAATCTAATTTGCTATATGAATACAGATTAAACTTTAGAAGAATGCTAGCAGCGGATGCAATAACAACATTTATTTTTTCATTTTTTACAGAGGCAATATAGCTATCTAGAGTAGTTTTCGCCTCTAAAATAAAATCAAGACCTTGGAAAGCACACAGTTTCTTAGGGTTGAATAATGTATCGGAGCATCCAAGACACTATTTGTAGCAGGTTGCATATATTTAACTGCAATGGTAAAGTGCTATAGAAGCCTTACTACTTTATCGTCTCCGGAATATCTGCTTTTTGATTTCTTATAAAGACAATATTGTACTTCTACTTTCGAAGTGTACCCTAATCTACAAATGGTACATTTTAAACTCTAAATACTGTAATGTATATACATAATACCTACGTAAGTAAATTTATAATATAGCTAGAAGCGTACTTAAGACAATATTTCCAAATGAGTGCTAAAGATTAGAAGGTGCTCGTTATAAGAAATCTTTAAATTTAGCGAGCAAAAATAGGGGAATGGACATTTTAGATACAACCTGTTTTATTACTAGGCTGCATAGCTGCAATCAGCGAACGCGTGCAAAAGGCAAGAAGAAGATCAAATGGGTTGCAGTTAAAAATAATTTAAGGGAAGGGTTGGGCGGTGTATCTGATTTGCACCTCTCTACAAATATGAGACGTTCTTTTAGTTTATATTCGTGATAACTACTTTCCAATGTACCAGAGACCAACCCAACAAATGAATGACAGTAAAATGAACAGTGACAACAGCAAGGAAAACCCCTTTCAAATACAGACATCTTAGACTATTATATTATCTCTTTACTATTGCTGAGGGTCCGGGTCCTGATTACCTTCCCGAAAAATCGCCTTCGTCCTCCAACCTTAGACAGATTTCCCATATCATGATATGGGGCTCGACAATAGGAGTCAATTGCCCCGCTGTCAGATTTATGTCAAGAATCATTTTTTCAGAAGAGGGGATCTTCATGTGATATTCTTCTGCTTGTGCATTAGTGTTGGCCACCGAAGCTCCTCAAAGTTGTGTAGCCTCTTTGCTCACCACTAGTGAACCAATGGACAACTTTCAGACTTTATCTAGTCTGCTTAAATCTCGACTATTCCCCTCAATTCCACAATCTACTAGACTACTTCTTGGACCGGTTTCACATTTTCTTAATATCCTACTATGTGGTAGATTAAACCTCGATATCCCAACTATAACCTAAAAGTCAAAAGATAAAACATACACAAACTAATTGTATGTAACCTTAACCTTACCACGACACTGGTACCTTCTAGCTTTGGCACAGTAACGTTTCAACTGTCACGTGTAGGGAGCTAACCCCCCCTGAATGCGCTCGTCCCAATACCGGGGCCCCAGACAACCTTATCTCGAAGCATGAACGCCACCTGACGAACATCTTGCATTCTGTAACTTTTTATACGATGGCCGTCTGTGGCACTTGATAGTGCAAGTAATTACAAGATCAAGCCGTTCTCTTTTGAAAGTTTCAGACTAGATAATCATGCACATGTTCGCTGTCCAGTACTTTGTACGTACAATAGAGTGCCTGCAGAACTAGAGTATATGCGGGGCTATAGAAGAAAAGGAAAGATACGGGTATGGCGGAAAAAGAATACAGTCTGCTGCAGTAGTTTTGGTGAGCATCCGAACATGCCGAACGACAAGACTACGAAGACTACGAATGGTACGCAAATACGAAGGATAGACTTAGAATCATTGTGACAGCCATTTCTTGGGCGTCCAGTAAGGTCTTGGTAAGTTGGTGAATGATCTGACATGGCAGAGGCTGAGTAGTGAGTTGTTTGTGCTGATGAAAGTCTGAGGATGATTCCAGATGCTGATCGACATGGGGGCTGCATTACAGGGCGTCATGGATCCGGGAGAACAGGATAGTGAATGCAGGAGACAGCAAGACTCAGGAGTAGAGAGAGCAGTAGGATTTGTGAGTAAAATGATTTTGACGAGACAAGCGGAGGAATTGAGTGGGAATGTTGGCCATAGGGTTGTAGAAGCAGCGCCTATCTTGGTATGAACTTATGATAGTTTGATTTTAGTTGTACAGTAGTTGTACAGTAGCGAGCGTGGTGGTGTGAATGGCCTCCCGCCCGCATCACAAGAGCATCTCGTAGTGCAAGAACTCCGACGATTGATTTGGAAGCCCTCAATTTATTTATGTTTTCTCTTTTCTCCTCATCGTCGAAAAAGGAGGCTGTGTACCGGTATTCCGAATTGGATCGGTCGGCAACTAGCTGTCCGAAGGCGAAGCGCTCATTCAAAACGCCAGTTTCACCTCACACTTCACACCTCACGCCTCATTCCACACGACAAAGAGTCAACCTCACCAACTTCCTCAAGCCTCCTCCTCCCTTTTCTCCTTCTCCGTATCCTCCAAGCACAGGATATGTAAGAATAATACAACCACCACTTTCTTCCTTTCTTCCTCTTCTCCGCCTTCCCCCTCTTCCATCATGCCGACGTCGACCGTCGCAAGGTCCATGGCGACCTGCTTATCCGTGGTCTTATGCCTCGCCGCCGTCGCTGCCGGCCAGTCGATAGAACCTACGAATGCGACTTTATCCTCGTCACAAACTAGAGCTTTGCAGACTCTAGAGATCAAATCAGGAGATGAAACCGGACAGCAATTTACGCTTGCGCCCTTGACCCGGAATGTTGGCTTAGGACAGAGTCCAACTGCTGTATCCGTTCGTATACTCCCACTCTCGACTTAATTGCGAGGAACAGCATGATCGTGCACCTTTCTAACCGGTATTTTTTACCTTAGGCAATTGGCCCTTACGATGGACAGCTGGTGCTCGTCGACGCAACGAACTCCAACAATGTGACGTCGTCCGATATGGTCTACATGTGTTGTGATCCAAACTCCGAAACCTCGAATATCGATGCCACCGAGGCTGCGCAGTCAGCCGCAGCAGCAAACCCAAAAGCTATGATCTTGTACAGCCTGACAGCCGAGAGCTGCAATGTCTCGGATTATATTTTCACGACGTTGTACACGATGACAACCTTAGCGGACTCGAATGCGCTGTATGCTGTGATTGCCTCTAGTGAGCCCCAGGCAACTATAGGAGGCAATAGCACCTCAACGAGCGGATCGGGCTCAAGCAGCCAAACCAACGATGTAGGAGGGCCTGCGCCAACCACAGCTGTGGCAATGAGCATCCTTTACAGTATTACGGGTATCATCACGTTACTGTTCTTAATTATTATTGCTACCGGAGCTGTGCGAGCACACCGACATCCAGAGAGATACGGGCCTCGTAATGGGTTCCCAGGTAGACCAAGGCAGAGTCGTGCAAAGGGTCTTGCTAGAGCAATGCTTGAAACATTACCAATCGTAAAGTTTGGGGATCCAGAGCCGGCCAAGCCCGGACATGATATTGAAATGGAGGAGGGAAGTACGAGAAGCGCTACAATCCATTCCCAAGAGGCCCCAGTAGCAGCCGTAGCTACTGCAGCCAATCCCAGCAAAGAAAAGCCGGAGACAGAAGGCGTCGAATCAGGCTTGAATCCTGCAACGCACGCCGAATCAACCCACAGCGTAGATACTGCCCCCAATGAGGGAGAACTGGGCTGTTCAATCTGTACCGAGGACTTTACAACTGGCGAAGATGTCCGAGTCTTACCATGTAACCATAAATACCATCCCGCTTGTATCGACCCATGGCTGTTGAACGTTTCCGGAACGTGCCCACTATGGTAAGCTAAAAATAGCTAAAGACATCTTGTTTCAAAAACTAACTTTAACATAGCCGTTACGACCTTCGCCCAGCTGCTGACCCCACCAGTCCAACAATAGAAGAAGGCGATGAGCTTCCACCGCCGCTCGAGGGCGCTCACGAACAGGAAGAAAACTCAGAACCACAACGACGGCGGGCAAGTCGCTTCCTTGACTTGCACAGACTGCGACATGCACCGCCAGAGGAACGTATTGCAGCGCTACGCAGCCTGAGATTAGAATCACAACACGGTAATGAAGCAACGTCAGAGGGAAGTGTCGATGAAAGTAACAGGAGGACACGATTGACGGGGAGATTACGAGACACCTTCAGGATAAGGACCAGAACGCAAGCCGTCTCTGAGTAAAGCGAAAGAAACGACTAATTTTTGCTGGACATGATATGAAACAATTGACGATGACGAACAGGAGATGAACATGGCCTCTGTTATTGGAAATGAATGTGAATATTCGGTGGAAGGGATACAATTTGAAGAAAGAAGGGGGTGTTTGTTAGGTTGCGTGACTGGTACTGGTGCCTTATTGCTCACTGCTTGCTCTGTATAGAAATGGGCGTTACACGGCGTATTTGAATCTGTGGATACGGAGACAAAGGGGAAGCTGGGATTTGCATCATATGGGATTATGGGGTTTGGACCATTGCACATATTACATGACACAAGAGAGCTGGGGAAAGAGTTGAGGGGAAGGTAAAACGGAGTTCTTCATTTCTTGCCTACGTGGAGAAAGATATACGAAGTATTGTAATGATATATATCGCCCCATTTTTCATATTCCTTTTCAATTGTGATCTGTGATTTTCGTACATCATGATACATGAGCAAGAATTCAATCACTAACAAAGGACACTTACTGCCTGAAGTCTATTGAGTGATTGTGATGAAATGACTTGAGATCTATCAAGTGGGGGGAACTGGACTAATGCTGTTCCTTGAGCTGGAACACTAACAGCTAGCTTGCCACTCAATGCCCAAATCCCACGTCCTATCCTTCGGCCATAATAAAGTATCAGTTGTCTAATAGGTATTGTAAAACTCCTGTTGTAGCAACTAATGTTTTCGTAACAGCAAGGTAATTTGTGAAAATAGGATCTACTGTCGTCGTAGAGACATAATTCACCAAGACAAGACAAGATAAGGTTAAGAAACTTGGAGAAGTAGATCAGTAGGTATGTTGAGATAGGGTTGGCGAGGGAGGTAGCGACCCTGTTTATTGAAGGAAACGGCTTTGTCGCTAGAGTACTGAAAACTGTCTGAGAATGATTAGGTAGAAGTTTCATGTCTAGCTTAAGGGGAGGTGGAAATATCCTGGTGTGATTTGGTTGGATGTGGTTATTTAGTCATGTGTTCTTTATACAAGATGAAACGGTGTGTGAAAAGAAAGAATCTAAATAGGAAATACGACTTCCTTTGTATATGTAGTAATCTAAATGGTATCCAATTCAACACAAACCTGGTATTCTCCAATTATCTCTCTATCCCTCACTAACATTCTCAAATAGCATCAACATCGTCCCAAAAACCCAACCTCCCTCCACCTCTCCAAATTCCCAATTATCCACTCCTCACAAAACGGTCCACACTCTCTCAACGCTTTCGAAATCTCCCTCGTCTTCTCCGTCTCAAATATCTTGGAAAGTTTCTCATCATCGACCATACTCTCAAACATTTGTAATAATCTTAGCCCTTCTACCTTTTCTCTTTTATCGGCTGCAGTATTGAGGTTTTGTACCCATTCTTTCATGGGTATTTGTGGGAGTGTTTGACCGGGGATGAGTGTGGAGGAAAGATAGGAGAGCAGTGTAGCCCAGGGTATTGAGGTTGAGTTTACTATGTTGTGTACAGTGTAGTTGCCCTCTCCTTCGTTTTGGCGATTAATTGATGGAGAAGTAGTTAGGAGGTCAGTAATAGTTGCAGCGGCTATATTGACGGGTATCCAATCTACGATCTTGTTTGGAAGGATGGGAAGAGCAGAAATAGAGGGGTGAGCGGAGGTTGAGAACATGATTGGCCACATTTCTGAGGTGTTCCAATGGCCTGTTGATGTGCTACCGCACATTTGCCCTACGCGAAGGAGCAGGGCTGGGATCGAGAGGGTTTTGGCTGTTGTTTGGAGGAGACGCTCGACTTTGATTCGTGTGTTAGTGGTATGTGGGATAAGCGATGAAGGAGAGGGACCTCGCTTACTTATGTATTTACTTTGAGCGTATCCTGTTTGTAGTGCTACGGAGGGATCGGATCCGACGGGGCTTTCAGGTACGGTCGATGAGGTATGACCACTGCCCATGCAGGTTGAAATACTGCTTGTGAAGGCTATGGCCTTGGGTCTTCCTGCGTGGCAAAAGCGGACCAGGTGCATTGTATCTAGTTTTTATTAGCCGCAATTTCATCAAAACATTGTAAACAAGGACAGTCATACTTCTAATACAATCCTCCTCGAAGTGTTCTACTCCTTGATTGAAATCCATCTTCCATGCATTCTGCACAACTGTTGTTACGGTCGTAGCCAAGTGATGATACATCTCGATGTCTAGCCCGAGTAAGGAATCCTGCATACTGAAGTTCAAAACCTCAATCTTGCTACTTTCCGAGGTGAGAATGGAAGTTTCCATTCCTCGGGCTTGGAGAGAGGCCTGTAGCCTTTCTAATGACTTTGGACCGCGAACCAAAGCGTAAATCTTCTCTACGTGCTCTGAAGTCGATAGAGTCTGGAGAAGGGCAGTTCCCAAGGATCCAGAGGCGCCTGTTAGGAGAATTGTCTGCTTTTCAGTTGCTGGGTATAACTTCATGGATCTGGCCGGCCAGGTCATGGTTTCAGATTCGAGTTTTGAGATTATGCGATTTATGATCTGTGAGGAATCTGCTTTAGGGGTTATTTCGTTAGGCGGCTTCTTCTCGAAATAAGATACTAGGGCGAGAATGCTTGGGTTTTCGAAGATCACACTAAGAGATACAGAATGACCCAGTCTTGCAGCGAGTGAGGATCTTAGAGAGAGAGCGAGTCTTGAGTCTATGCCTAGTTCGTAGAGGGTTGTCCAGTCGTTGACTTGAGTCAGGGGTACGTTAGCTAAGCTAGCAAAGAGGCCACGGAGATACTCTGCTAAAGGTTTCTCGGGCACTGAGGATGGAGGAGCCGGTAAAGGATTCCCAATATCCGAATAGAGATGGGCGATTTCCTTAGAGTACATCTTTTCTGCATCTTTCCGTTTAACGTTAAATTTTGGGGTGAGTGGAAGAGACATTCCGCAAGGTAGCACGTAAATCATTGATCTCATGATGCGTGAATGTCCTGGATATGTGCTGTTGATCCTCTGGACAGTCTCCCAAATACTGTCTATTGTTTCTTGACTCTGTGGATCATACTCCTCGCGCACCTCCACTAAGAGACTCACGCATGGTCTTGAGTGACCAATAGCCAAAGCTTTGCTGATAAGTTTTGAGGATGTTTGTATGTCTAATTGAAGTGGCCCGGCACTAGTATTCTCACCGTTGGTGTGGATAAGAATATCTTTAAAAACCAGGTCAGTAGTATACCTTTCGGAAAGATGCGGCGGCAAGAAGTAGTTTCTCGGAATTGCCAAACCAGAAAATGAGCGAACACGTACCATCTTTCCTTCCTTGCAAAACGTAGAAGCCACTTCCGGGCGGCTCTTGTACAAAAAGGTCATTCGTCCTGTACGGTTCACCCTCAGGTTTTCCTTCCCATAACTCAGCAGCAAATGGAAATCCTTTATACACAACACATTCGTACAAGTTCTCTCCTATCTCTTCCAGTTTTAGATACGGGTCGTCGGGGTACAAGTTTCGGAAAGAGTAGCATTTGGGGTTGGCTCGTGTGTGAGGAATTGGGCGCATTGGAGGACCAATCTCAGTACTGCCATACGTAGTTTTCACATTGCAACCACGCCGAACAAGCTCTGTGACAAGACCTTCCGACAGAGCTGCGCCTCCTGGCTGCAGAACCCTCAGATTTACTAAAGGAGAAAAGTCTCCACCATTATCCTGAATATAGTCGTACATGTTCTCGATGAAAGTAGGGGGACAGTGAATAATGTCCACAGGATGTCCCATCTCCGCCATTGTCTTCCAGGCAAAAAATATCTTAGATGAAGAAGGTGGCCATGACAGTGGCGGAAAAGAAAGGATCTGGCCATGGGGTAACCCCGCAAGTGCAATGGAAATGCCAGCAATATGGTATCTAGGGAAATTTTGTAAGCAAATAAAGAGAGGCTGAAGAGAGAGATGAATGGCATACAACGGGAAGAGAAGAAACCAGTTATCTACACAAAACTCCTGAAATATTCGATACATTCTCGCGATTTGCATCATGCTCCTGTTGGTATGTATGATTGGTTTTGGCATGCCCGTGGAGCCTGACGAATGAATAATGAAAGTATGCCTTTCCCAAGTGTCACCAACGTCTTGAAACTTCAGTCTTTCAACCTCAGCTATATCTATCTGAGCTTGATCGTTGTCCAGATCCTTAGGTAGAATCTCAACCATTGCCAACTTCCGAATATCTTTAGTGTCTGCAGCATTATTTTTGCCCTCTGTTATCACCACGGAGGCATTGCAAGTCTCAAGCAAAAAATGCAGCGCTCCGACAGCATTTGATTCTGCAAGCAAAAGAACCCTGACACCAAGCTTTTGGAGAGCCAACTCTGTGCAGAAATACTCAATTGTCGTACCTCGTCCTAGTAAAGCTATTGTCGGCTGCTTCTTGGTCACATTGGCTTCTTCTAGCTCTTTCTGAAGGTCGCGGGCATACAATAGTGCAATCCGTTCAGTCAGTTTATCAAAATGATTCCATGTCATAGACTCATATGGTGTGTTATTTGGTGCAGATGCAGGGTACAAGAAGGCTTTCTGTTCTTGGTAGGTACGTCCATCCCAACGTACAAGTTCTGCAAGGCTGACGAGCGATTTATCGGCATATCGCTTTGTGTGAGGACCGCCGTGTAACATCCACAGCTCTTTTGTTCTTGCTGGCGCATATTCTGGGGGGACAACGGAGGGATCAGAACATAAATAAGGATATGTAATTGTTGACTTTGCCGGTAGGAGCTCTGGAGACGGTGCAGGCTCAAGCATCATCGGGGCCATGATGATGGATTGGAGCAGCCAAGTTGATCCAATAATGCAACAAATGGAAGAGATTTTGAACCAACTTACTCAATCATATGGGCAGGCGACGGACTGTATATGTGATGCTCATTTAGAAGCCGCCTCGCGAGTCGCGGGCTAACAATGCCATGACTGATGGCCGAGCATGCTTGTTTTTCTCCATCAAAGTGTCCAGCCAACCTCATTTCGGGCCGTCACCACGTACATAATGTGGACATGACAAATGGTCAGATGTGGCAAAGAATAGGAGTGGAGTGGACGGGAGATAAGAATGAGGAGAAGATTGAGGGGAGGGGTTGGAAGCGCAAAGAAAGCACATGTAAAAGGCAAAAAAGGGCAGAGTGTAGATAGATAGAGGGCAAGAAAAGGATAACTGGAAGCAGATCCACATTCCATCGCGCAATCTGAGGTGTTATCGTTATTGCCACACTGCAATCGAGAGACGGGCAAGAGGCGAGTTGGAAATTGCTTGGTGTTGTGAGAAGAAAAAAAAAAAAAGTTGATGTGCCGGGCGAGCGTAGAGCAGGGTGTGTGTTTGGAGTAATTGTTACTCTTCCTCTAATCGCACTCACTCTCGATCCACACCCTCCCATCTATCGACACTCCGGCCATGGGTCCCTATTACCTATATTCTCACAGGCTTCAATAAACACGAACTTTTGAAATAATAACCTGTTCACTAACGGGCAACATGCCAACATGTGCGATAAGACTCGACGGCCCTTCAACTCTCTTTGGCCCTCTTGACTGATAAGAAAATATTAATTGCATTCGAGTATCATTCAGCACTCATTGAGCGAGGGTCAGATCGCTGCCCGTGTGCCAAGTCGTACGAAGGAAGGTAGGTAAGATAACTCTAAAAAAAAGTACACTGATAAGTTCAACTCTATCCCATTCAACTGCTTCTTTGTTTGCCTTTAATTGCCGTTGTTGTCATTTTGATTCTTTTCTATTGCTGTGCCACTGTGAGCAGCCAGACCACAACACAATGGCACTCCTTGAACGATTCAAGCTCCATGCTGAACCAGGCTCGTACGCTGATTCAACTGGAGGCTTGGCTTCCAATAAAGATCTCGACCCTGTACCTTTCGAGTCAGAGCAGCGGAAATGGACCTGGCCTTCACTTCTGGGATTCTGGATTGCCGAAGCATTCAGCATATCCATGTACCAAGTAGCTTCATCTTCCATCACCAAGGGTCTGAGTCCTGGCTTAACAATAACCGCGGTCCTTGTTGGCCATCTTCTAGTCTGTATTCCAGCGATGGCGAATGGCTACGTGGGCTGCATTTATGGGATTAACTTTCCCGTTCTCATGAGATCGACATTTGGAATTTACGGAGCATACTTTGCAGTGTTTGTCAGAGGTATTGTAGCCTGCATTGTAAGTCAAGTAAACAACCTACATGCACCTCGAAAGGCTCTAACGAGAATTACTAGTGGTTTGGAACCCAGAGTTTCCAAGGGGGACAGTGTATTCAAACAATGCTTCAAGCAATCTGGCCCTCTTTCACCAACTTCCCCAATCACATACCTGCCAGCGCACATGTAACCTCAGCCCAAATGCTCTGCTTCTTCCTCTTCATAATCGTCCAACTACCACTCCTCTGGCTCCACGTGTCCAAGCTTCGCTACCTCTTCATGGCGAAAACAATCCTCATGCCCGTCTTCGGCCTAACACTTTTCATCTGGGCTCTCGTCGCAGCCCAAGGATTCGGACCAACTTTCTCAAAAGGTACAAATATCACGGATGGTACTCCAGTAGCAGTCGTTTTTTTCCAATGTGTCACTACTACCATTGGTCCCAAGGCAACACTAGCACTCAACATGCCAGATTTCACCCGCTACGCAAAATATCCCAAACAAGTCTTCTGGACCCAAGCAGTAGGACTCTGCGTCCTAGTAACCCTGTGTGGAATTCTAGGTGTAACCGTAACCAGCGCCTGTCAAACAATCTATGGCGTCACAACCTGGAACCCCTTACAAGTCTCAATACTTTGGGAAAACCGAGCCGCACAATTCTTTTCAGCACTATGTTGGTCCTTTGCCGTAATCGGAACTAATATCTCAGCCAACTCCGTCTCATTCTCCAATGATCTAGCTCTCTGGTTCCCAACTTGGATCAATGCACGTCGCGGTGCTTATATCTGTTGCATAATCTCCATTGCTGCTACACCATGGAATATCCAATACTCAGCCGTTTCATTCTCCGCTTTCCTAGGTGGTTACGCATTATTTCTCGGTCCTATCGCCGGAATAATGATGGCTGATTTCTGGATCCTTCGAAATCGTCATATCAACTTAAGAAGTTTATATAGACGACATGATATCTATACTTTCTTCCATGGATTTAACCTTAGGGCTTTTGCAGCTTTTATTTGTGGCATTGCCCCCAATTTAGCTGGGTTAGCGAAAGCGACGGGTAATAAGCATGTACCCAAGGGTGCGACATATGTTTATAGCTTGAGTTGGTTGGTCGGTACTGTTGTTGCCTTTGTGGTTTATACGGTGCTGGGTAAGATCTGGCCGATGGAGGAGAAGATAGAGGAGATGGATGGGATTGATTCTGAGAGTGTGGGGAATGAGCAGGATATTGTGTATCTAGGGGAGAAGCGAATGAACTTTTAATAAATTAGATAGAGCTTAACAGAACCTATGAACTGATATGTAAATTAGCTCA
This sequence comes from Pezicula radicicola, assembly GCA_003008705.1. Taxonomy (NCBI): domain Eukaryota; kingdom Fungi; phylum Ascomycota; class Leotiomycetes; order Helotiales; family Dermateaceae; genus Pezicula; species Pezicula radicicola. The sequence goes on along the minus strand of PDUO01000011.1, from coordinate 60,062 downwards.
TCATATTTAGCAACGAGAAGTGTAGATGATGTACAATCTTGCGAGATTTTTGTGTTCTTAACTTCATGTCTTTTTGAGCACGTCCCTTTTCTAGTTCTACAAGGTCATCTATTGTCGCTTCACTAAGTCATACTTACCTACCTAAGCCAGCTTCACTTTTGAATCAACATCTAAATCTCAACCTAAAGTGAATCTGCGGAGAAGGAATCAAGAAGTCATTGTTGTCACAATGTTACCAACCCATAGTCTTTTATATTATGAAATAGCGATTTGTGTGCCGAGATTCAGTCATGCAACAAAACAAAGGCCACAACTTTTAACTTTATCTAAGGTGTTGCCCAGCGATCACGTGTTCCCTATATTGGAACCATGGCACCAAATATATCCTCATTTTGTCTCTCGCATCGTATAAAAATGTCTTGTACGCGTAGAGCAAGCTATGTATACTTCATGTATCTAAAATAGCTTATTTTATATAGTATTCGGGCCTTTTACGATACCTCCTACTTTATATATTAAACCTACTAGTTAGTCTCTCTTTTAGACAACTAGTACTTATAATTTACTTATTATATATATATATAATTTCTACTAGTTTAAAGCTTAATAGTTATAAGCCTAGGTATTTACTAGTTATAATTAAAACCTATTAAAATATACTAAAAATAATCTAAATTAGTATCTAAAGATAATAACTCTATTATTTAATTTAAGTTTTTAATAAGAATTAATCTATTCTATTATATTCTAGTACTAGAAGTAACTTACTATTTTAAAATAATATTAAATTAATAAATTAATATTAAAACTAATTATTTAAGTTATCTATAATTAAATCTATATTAAATTAATTTAAACTATTTAAAATTAATATTTAAATATTAAATAAAGTTTTAAAATAAGTTTAATAAGTTTAATATATTTAATAAATTATCTAATATTATTAAAACTATAGTAGTTTTAAATTATTACTTTAATAGTTTATAAAACCTTATATAAAGTTTAGTTATATATTAATCTAAATTTAGATTTAAAACTCTAAATTTTATTTATTCTAAATTAATTTAATATACTTAAAATCTTAACTTAAATAAAACTAATAAGAACTATTATATTAAAATAGAATAAATTATAAAAGAATATTCTAAATACTTTTAAATTACTAAAGAACTAATAAAAATAATAGATTCTTTAATATAATAAAATAAATACTAATATTAGAGTTATTTCTAATTTTATATAAATAATAATTTTATAATTAAATTATTATCTTATAATAAATAAAACTAGTATCTAAAAGTAATTATAACTATTATAAAATAAATTAAAGTTTAAAGTTATTAATTAAGTTTTTAATATTAAAGAATAATTTCTAAAATTAAGATATCTTAGAAAGAATTAAAATATTAATAAATAGTTTTAAGAATAAGATAATATTTATATTAAAGGTAAATAACTTAAATTAAAACTAATTATCTTTAATTAAATATTTATTAATTTTATTATTATAGTAAATTAAGTTAATTCTAATTAGTTAACTCTTAATAAAATAAAGATTTAAAAGAAGATTTATATAAACTAAGAATTAAACTAGTTTTATAACCTAGTTAATAGATTATAAGAGTACTATAAAGTTCTCTAAGCTATTAGTTAACTATTATAATATTAATATCTAGTATTTTATTTATTAATTATTTTATATATTAAACTATATTACTCTAACTAATTAGAAGCTAGTAGTTTATACTAGAATTAAGCTTATTTAAGATTAGTTTAAATAGTTAATTTTAATTATAAGAATTACTCTCTTAGTTATTAACTATTAGAAACTAATTAAATCTAATATTAATAGATTTATATATATTTATACTAAGTAAGAACTACTAGTTAAATATAGTAGATTAGTTAATAAGGATTAATAACCCTATATACTAGTATAAGTAATTATACTAATACTAATTAGTAGATATATAGATTAGAAAGTTATTTAATCTTTTAAAAGATAATAATAACTTTAAAATATATTAAATACTAATTACTCTACCTCTATAAATAATAATAGATAAAGTAAGTAAATAGAAGGAGAAGATTAAATAATAGAATTATAGAATTAACCTAGAAAATAAGAAGATAAAACTACAAGATTTTTAGAAGTATATAACTATAAAGGTCTACTCTTATAAACTTAATAACCTCCTTAATAATAACCTTTAGAATATCTTCTAAGTAGAATTTAAAGAATAGATAAAAGTTATATTTAAGAATATTCCCTCTAGGTAATTAGATATACTAAAGAAATAACTATATATCTATAAAGTCTATATACTATAGTATAGAAAAACTAATAGAAAGACTATTATAATTATAAATACCCTTCTTATTATATTAGAAGAAGAAGAACTATATAAATAAACTAATAAGAAAATTAAGATTATTTATAAGAATATTAGTAAAATAAGAATATAGAGATTAAACTACTAGGTATACCTTAAGTACCTCTACTCTAAGTACTATTTATAAACTATTAGTAAACTATATAAGCTAGTATAATCTAGAGTTATTAAAAACTATCTATTTATATCTATTAATAAGAAACTAACCCTCTCTAAGATATTATATATAGAATACCTAGTTTATAATAAATATTTAAAACTAACTTTTATTTACTCTCTCTCTTCTTATTAGTTTAGTTAATAAACTAATATAATAGTATATATAATAGCTTCCTAAACCTACAACGGGCAACTAGTTAGTATATCACTAATGGGTACTCTTATTATATAGTTTCATAGGGTTGGTTGTATTAAGAGAAGAAGAAGAAGAAGAAGCTATTTAAGTATAGTTCTATCTAATAGTACGCGGACAGTGAGCTTGATTAGATCGACCGCCTTCCTAATCAAGAACTTTACTTACTCCTCCAACTTTACCTATATAGTCTAAAATCAATATATTAATACTAGGGTAACTTCGAAATTAATTAACTAGGTTAAATCGATTTATCTAAGTTCCTATATATCTCTTATATTAATTACTATATTTATAATCTTATTAGTCTATTATTATCTTATAGCTAGTCTATAGCTAGTCTACTACTAGTTCTCTTCTTATCTATATTATTTATCCTATCGACCTATCCTATTGTTTCTAGTTAAATATAGTTTAAATTAATTAATTTAGTAAGTATATTATAAGCTTTATTCCCCTTTATTATAGTATTAGCTAGGTTATAGTTACTATTAATCTACTGAATTTCTATAATTTCTCTTCTTTTATAGGCTTAACGAAGGCTTATAATATTAATTATAAGGTACTTTTCTTATATAGTTCCTAGTCTAATAAGGTAGTTATAAAGTAATTTCGAGTTAGTTAGTAATACTAGGATAACTTAAGTATTAAAAACCTTATTGATAGTTAACTTAATTATAGTAGTAATATTGAAACTATAGGTTATACTATATAGTTCTATAACTAAAATACTTCTTATAACTCTTTTATATTTAGTGGACGATTAATAGATAATATTAACCTTATTTATTATATCTATAAATATAATTATAAAACTAATTTAAGAAGAAAGGTTAGTATTATTCACGAATAAGGTATCTATAAAAATTATTAATTTAAGGGTCTTGATATCGAGTTTAATAAATTTCAAGCCTTTAGTAATATTTTCCAATTACTACTTAATTCATTGATTTAGTACTTTTATATCTAATACCTTAGGATCAACTATCTAGGTAGTAAAAGATAAATCAAAAGTAGCTTCTAGTTGATAGACTAATATAATATAAGTACTATAAGCTTACTATACTATATACTAGTCCTTTAGTATAAGTATTAATTAAATAATTCCTCTAGTACTTATTAATATAGATATAGTAAGTTAGATCTATCTAAGGTTTTTATACTAATACTCTTATATAAGTATAATACTTTTATTAGGTAATAATTRAATTAAACTACTATTGAATTTAAATAGATTCTTAATAGTTAGTTTCTCTTACTCTTTAGATAAGAATTTAGCTTTTTATAATTCAACTTCTTCTACTAAAGTAAAGTTATTATCTATAAGTAGTAGAGTATCATTAGTTTATAACCCGATAATACTAAAACCAGAGTTATTATTACTTAAAAGAAGATATAGATTATATATAGATACTTCTATTCCGACCTTAGTGATATAGTAGCTATAATATATATTATACTAGTAGTTTCCTACTTCTAGAACTCTATATAATAGTTTTATAACTTTCAGGATAAGATTATTATCTAGTCTAAGTATAATTTATAACTTACTTAGTAGCTTTATATAAAAGTCTTAAACTAGTATTATAAGAGATTATATATAAACTTATAAAATATTATATAAGTAAAGGTTAGTTTTATCTATTATTATAATAAGATAAATAATAAGTTATTAACTAGCTCGTTGAATAGTAGGTAATTATATTAAGATAAGATCTTTCCTAGTATTATTATATACCTAGACTACTAGTCTTAACTTCTTGAAAGTATTATTAGTACCTTTATATTTGATTTCATTGATAAATCAAGAGTTAAATAGATAAGTTCCTAGAGGGATAGTATCTATCTTAATAATCTCAAAGACTCCTTTTTTAAGTAATCTATTAATCTCTTTTTATCACGAAGTAGTAAATTAGAGTTTATAAGGGTTTATAGAAGGTTTATCTTCTTATAGAAATATAGTAATATCTACTATTCCAGTAAGTATAGGGTATTTATATAGTCTACCTCGATCTCTTTTTAGTTATTATTATACTAGTAGTTCTCTAGTAGGGGTTGAGTTATAAATAGGTTCTTTCTATAGTTACCCTCTCTCTTGTTATAGTAGTTATTACTTAATGATATTTCCTAGAGTAACTTAATTTAGTATAACTTAGGTTAGAGAAACTTAGTCTAGTATAACTTCATCTATACTATTTTATAGTATAACTTTATTATAGAAAATTTCGTCTTAGATAGTTTTATAATAGATAGTTTTATTAGTGATTTTATAGTTAGTTTCTCCTTCTATATAATATAGTTTTACTATTATAGATYAGAATAATATTAGTCTATAGGGTAATAATAATATATATATTTCTCCTTCGATTATTATAAGTTTATAAGGTCCTTCCTAGCTCCTACTCTATCTAGTATTTCCCTCTCTCTATACTATAATAAGTGATTCTAGTAGTAAGTCATGGATTACGGTTATCTAGGGTCTATTGTATATATTTAAAGTATCATTGACTTATTACTTAGCTCTTAGTTTCTAAATCTCATTTATAGCTTTCTTAATTATATTAGCTTACTAGGTTATTGAATAAGATAGTATATCTATTTCCGATATTCATGGATAAGCTCTAAAGATAAGAAGTATTAAAACTAAACTATCTAGACTAGTAGTATTATTAATAGCTTTGAAAGCTATTTATAAAACTATATCCTTATTAAGGTCTAGTAATTCAACTATAATAATCTAGTAGGCTCGTTGAATTAGTCTATAATATCTCTCAACTATACTAATTGAATTATATACTTCTATAAGGATTCCCTTTATAGTAGTACCTATTATAATTATATATTACCTGAATTCCTTACTAATAAAGTTCTTCCTAGTATTATAGATAATAAGGTTAGGTAGTCTAAGGTAAGTATTAATCTAGTAAGTCTATAAAATATCCTATATATATTTTATACTAATGTTTTATAGAAACCTTCCTACTTAAAAGTATATAGCTTTATTAATAATATATAAGACTAGGTTATTATTGATATATATAATATTAATGATAATTATATAATTAAAATCAATATTATTATAAAGTATAAATCTAAATCTCCCTAGAGACTTCCTAAATTTCTAATAATAGTAATAATACTTTATAAAGTACTCAAGGCTTTTCTTCTCTATATTATAACTAGAGCGCTCGAGTAGTTTATAGAGTCTTTTAGTTATAGGGTACTTAAATCATTGGTATAATTGATATAATTTAGTATTTATTAGGTAATATAGATTAAGGTTAAATGATTYAATAATAAATAACTAAAGTACTAAGTTCTATAAGAGAAATAGGTAACTATAATATTATACTACTAGTACT
>PDUO01000011.1:17426-47187 GCA_003008705.1 Pezicula radicicola | reverse complement strand
TTAAAGTTAAGTTTTATACTTAGATATATAGTTTTAATATTTTTTTATAATAAGTATATTTTATCCCCTCTCTTTAATAAAGATTCTATACTATACTTATTATTTATATATTTTATTATTCTTAGATTATAGAACTTAATCTCTTTAGTTAAATACTAGTATAATTTCTATAAATTACTTATTATAACTATAGTCTATTATACTTATATCTTATCTAGTTATAGTTATTAATATACCTCTAGTTAAAATCTATAGTTTATAAAGAATAATAATATACTAATAGATTTACTCTTAGTATTATTATATATAAATTATATTAATAATAGTAGTTCTATCTAATTATCTTACTACTAGTTAATATATAGATTATATATACCCTAGAAGTAGTATTATTCAATTCCGGTTCCGTCTTAGAAAGTAAGCTCTACTACTTTAATTAGGTAACTAACTAAGCGAGACTAAGTAGAGGGGAGTTATACTAATATTAAGTAATATAGTCTTCGGCTATAGTTTCTAATATAATATAAATACTACCCTACCCTAGCTACTCTTCCCTCCCTCTATTATTATCCTTTTCTAACTTTTCTAACTTATTACTTAGCCTGATTTATATACTTATAACCCTTACAACTACTTTACCTCCTTTATAACAACTATACTACCTATAGTAAAGCTAGTTAAAGGAGTTCTAATACCTACCTCGAGCTCTTCGACCTAGAAGGTATACTTCTATATCCTTCTAATTATCCTTCTTAAGTTATACTACTAACTTAGATATAACTACTCTCTCTACTTTAGTCCTATATCTTATTAGCTTTAGCTCTCTCCCACTCTTAAGAGTAACCTCTATACCTTTACTACTATCCCTATACATTAACTAGAGATTATAAGGGTAAGGTCTATTTATTGAAGATATATATTTATAAAATAAGACTAATAAGAAAAATAGCTTATAATAGTAGAAACTTATTCTACCTTACTATACTATAGTAATAGTATTATTAGAATAATATTAATAAGTTTCCTACAAGGTTAGATACTAATATAGGTTCCTAGTATTGTTATTAGCTTTATATAATATATTAGATCGAGGTTTATCCTATATACTAACCAGGGACTAGCGGAGGAGCTATATAGATACTCTATAGAGAAGGATATTATATAATTATTTTAACCCAGAGGTTATACTACTTAAGTTACCCTAAACTAACAACTAAGTAATAGTACCTTTTAGGAGGAAGGATTATACTATTTAGGATTATATTCTAGCTATACTTTAAGCTTAGCTATATAGGAAGATTTACTGATTATAGTACTATCTCTCGATTCTTAGTATAGCTAAAGGAAGCTAAGTAGTAGATATTAGGAATTATAAAGAGGATAAGTTATATAACCTTGGATATAGTACTATCTAGTTCTTTCTTAGAGTCTAGATAGATATATTAGGGTATTAATATAGCTCTTATATATTATAAGAATAGATATAATATATTCTAACTATATTTAAATTATTTATAAGATAGAATATTATAAAGGAATTCTTATAAGAAGGGCAGTAAGGTAGAAATAGTATATAGTATAGACTAGATATAAAGAACCTTTAGGTTTAATATTATAGAGCTATATTAACACTTAGATAATACCTCTAGTAGAGATATAATCCTTTAAAATAATAGAATAAGAGGGACGCTTAGGGAAGTAGTAGAAGCCTATACTATATAACCTACTACTAAATCATTTAAGCTTAGCTTTATAGGGTAGACTAGAATCTAGGAGGGGATAGAATTGGAATAGATAGATAGATAGTCCTGAAAATCTTATAGTACTAATCACTACCTAATCAATAGACTTATTAGCCCTAGTAAATATATATCTCCTTGGAGAGAGGTAGAGAGCTTAAGGATTTATATACTAGGTAGTTTCACTTAGCCCCCTTTTAGCCTATAGTAAGGGAGTAGTAGTTATAAGTAGTAAGTAGAGGAAATTCTATAATATAAGACTAGCCCTAATTATAGTAGAATCTTACTCTCAGGTTACTATATAAAACCCCTTTATTACTACTTAAAGAAAACTAGTATTCTAAAGTTTATTTCTTATTTATATTTGAATTCTCCTATAATAGCTACTATTGATATAGATTCTAACCTATTAGATATTCTCTACTATTAGAACTTATTATTCTCAAGAAGTTACCCTACTCTATTATATAATAATATTTAGACTATTAGTATAAGTAACTCTTGGACCTAAGGAACTATTACTATATAATATTAGGGATATAGTTATTCCTTATAACTTTATATCTATAATTATAGCTCTCGACTAAAAGAATTATTTTAGATTATAATATAAAATAGATAAAGATAATATATATAGAGCTCTAGGTATAGCTAAAGAGTATATTATAAAATGAATCTTTCTAACCTATTGAAGGTATAATAGATAATAACTATAGCTCTAATAGTAGTAAAGTAGATAACTATCAATAAACTACAAAGGCCCTAGATTATAACCTATATAAGGAGGACTCGACAAGGTACTAAAGCCCTTAGTAGAATCACTAGTATTCTTATAACTTTATTCCCGACGTAAGTAATAGTCTTACTAGTCTATTATAGTTGAGATTAGGTAATGGTCTAGGAAGTAAAGATAGGATACTAGTTCTAATTTCACTAGATATAAGTAGCCTATTAATAATATACAGAGAGTCTAGTTATTCCTAAAGAGGATAAGTAAAATACTACTAAGGAGACCTAAGATATAGAGGCTACTTATAGTAAGTATAATAATAAAGATACTAACTAGGGTAACTTAGGTCCTCCTACTTATTCAAGAATTACTACCTATCCTTGATTTAAAAAATAATATAATATTAAAGAAGATTACTATATTATTAAAGAAGTACTTAAGAAAGAGGAAATAGTAGTAAGGAGTAAGGTAATAGGAAAAATAGAGATACTAGAACAAAGAGGTAGAAGAGGTAATAATAATAGTAATAGTAGAGGAGAGTAATAATTACTAAGAGCTTAATAAGGATATAAGTCTATAAAGTATTAAATAATAAAGTCTACCCCTTAGTTTCAATCTATCTCTAGAGCTAGCTCAAGTATAAATAGTTATAATAATAATTATAACTATAATAATATAGAGTCTATATAGAGTAATAAGAGCTAATATTATATACCCAAGGATCTAAATATTTTATATTTAAACTCTAAGGGACGAATATCAATAAGCTATTCAGAGTAGTAGAAGTCTTCCTTGAATATAAGGTATAATCTTAATATATAACTCATAGGCTCTATACTAGGATAAATAGCTCTCGAGGTAGTAGTTACTTATAAGGACTCTACTACTACTAAGAAAGATTTAGGAGATACTAGATTCCTCGTTATAATCTTATAAATAACTACTAATATTATATATAAGCTAGTATACCCAATAAGCTACAAGATCAAGTAATACCTCTAAGAACTTCCTAATCCTATTAAGTACCAAGGGTTCTTGGGTAATAAAGAGGGGTTATAAGCTAGTCTTCAGTACTATTATAAGATCTTTAATGATTTTTATCTACCTATTAAGCTACCGAAGAAATATAGTAGACCCGCCTTATAACTACTATCTTCTCCTAAGACGAAGAAGTATAGAAGGCTACCTAAGGCTAAAGCCCTCTATAGATAATAAATTAGGTTACTAATATCTTTTAGAATAGGTAGGGTTTAATCACTTCTTTTTTAGTTTTAAATAAGTACTTTAATTCTTATTTCTCCTTATAGTAATTTATATTTAAAATAAATAGTATTATTCTTTATAGATTTGAATTTTTAACTTCTATAAGCTTAAGATATTCGTTTACTTCTCTATACTACTTACCCTTGATCTATAATAGTATAACTATTTTATAATATAAGTTGGTTTACTCTAATATAGTTACCTAGTAGATATATCTCTTAAGTAGATAATACTATTAACTAAGGTTTCAATATTCATAGATTATAATTATAAGCTATTATTAGGGGATAAAAGAATATTATTTATAAAAAATAAAACCTTTACTAGTTACTATAGGCCTACCTATATCATTGATTAATGGAGTATAATTCAATAGCTATTTCTAACCTCTTTTACTATTTTAGCTTTATAATATACTATTTCTAGAGGTAGCTATTTACTAATATATAATATTAATAAACATCCCTTACTTAATCTTATATCTATAAAAAGAATATAATATCTAAGATTTTATACTATTTTTAGATCCTTACTTTATATAACTTTTATTATTTTAAATCTTATTTATATAAATTATTTTAATAATACTATATATAAAACAAAGTTTACTAGTTTAAATATTATCTTTTAAAATATTATTATTATACCCTTCCTCCCTACCTCTTAAATACCTCTATAGTTTTTAAAATTCTACCTATTATAATATTTTATCTCTATCTATTAAAACTATATTCTATTATATTCTTAAGTATAGATACTATATTATCTCAAAGTATAGTAGATAATAAAAATAGTTTTAGTTTAAATACTCTATAATTTATATTTTAGACCTATATTAATTAATACTAGAGCCTTTATAGTCTAGCTAGATCTCGGATCCCTATATCTCTAGTGAAAATCGGTGTATAGATTTCATTAGTAAGTTTTAGATTATAAAGATATTATTCCTATTTTTAATAACTAAATCAATAACTACTATAATTTAACTAGTTGAATTTAGACCCTATTTTTAATAATCTAATAATAATATAGGATTTAATAATTAAGTATCTATTAATAATAATATCTAGCTCAAGAACTCTTACTTTATTCTAGTACTAAAAAATTATACTCTACTACTAACTTAAGTAAAGCCTTAGGTATTAAATATAGTTCAATCTACCTTGAGCTTAAGTATCTATAGTTAAAGATTATTTAAAATATAAGTCTTATCTTTAATATAACCTAATTAACTTAGTGAATCCTATTAATAATTAAAATCTAATAAGTTATATCTATATAATTATCTAACTATAGATACTAATATATATCTAAAAGCTAGATACTACTACTTAACCCTCTCCCTCTCTATATATCTAATATAATCAATACCACCCCCTATACTAAAGTAATTATTCTACAAGGGCTAGAGTATTTAATATATATAAATATAAAGTACTAGAAGGTTATTTATATTAGTAACGGATATAGATATATAAAGGAACCGAATACCAAGTAGTAGGTTAGATATTTAAAGAGATACAAGGTTCCTAGGGATATAGTAATAGAGGTATTATTATTTATTAAAGGATTAGGATAGAAGAGGTCATTGACGTCGAGGGAGGCTATACCCCCCTATAGATTAGTACTATAGCCGGGTATTAAAGTAATCAATAGGGTCTGATATAAGTTTTATTAGGTATTTATATCAATGAATACAATAGAGGTTAAGATATATTAGGAGTTAGAGGGGTATAGTACTAGTAATAGGTATTTAGTTGAATTAGTCTAAATATAATCATAGACCAGGAATAATTATAAATAAAGCTATCTAGTATATATATATTAGGAGGTTAATGAAAGGATAAAAAGATCTAGGATAGATCAAGGTAGGTATAAGTAGATAGGTAGATTTAAGGTAGGATAGACCTTCAAGAATATAATAGACGATTAGGAGGAGATAAGTAACTATTAGGGTTAGGTATAAGAGAGGATAAAGAACTAATTATAAGGGAGGAACTAGGTAAGTCCTAGTATAACTATAAGGTATTATTAATATTAATAGAACTAGTTGGAGAGGCTAAGGTTATAGTTTAGTTTATAGGTAAGAGTTAGAAAGGGTTATATAGATACTATAGGTTTATATTTATTCTATAAGATAATACAAGTTTAGTTAAGGGGTAGATAGAGGAGTCTTAATAGTTTAAGGGATGAATTCCTTAAACCTACTTAGCTCTATAGAGGTATAGACTAGTCTCTAAATTACTAGACCTCTAATAAGTGATTTCTCTAATATCTTAATATAGGGCTAATCAAGTATACTTTGAATTTAATCTATAGCGGACTAGTTTTAAGTATATATTATTTATATTATAGTTTTATAAAGACTTAATAATATCTATATATCTTAAAATTCTTATAGGGCTTACTATAGTTACTCTAATATTAATATACTAAAGAACTTTCTATTATTTTAACTTATTTAAGAACTATTACTAGGGATAGTTATATAATAAACTTCGTCAGTATTATAAAATATACTAACCTATATATAGCTTAGTATATATAGTCTATAGTATATAGTAGTAAATAACTATACTTCGGAGTATCCTATTACTAAACTATAATCTTATCTTAAACCTCGTTATAGCTAATATTAATAAAATAGTATAACTAGAAGATATTTAGAGTAAGGTTTATATATTGAAGAGTAATTCAATATACTTAGCTTCGGGTATATTAACTCCGGTTAATCTAGTTATATATAACTATATAGTCCTCGTCCTAGGTATTATACTAGGAAAGAGGGATTATATAAAGATTATAATAGTAAGTATTCAAGAGTTAGACTATTATCTACTAACTCCTTTAGATTATATCAACTTTAAAGAATAATAATAACTATATTCCTATCTCCCTAATACTAAAGAAGGACTTTATAATCTAACTTCAACTATAAAACTACCTTGGACTAAATCATTGAGATATTATCCTATTTATTATAATACTACTAAAGTATTTATACCTAAAGATCGACTTATACTACGAGGTATCTATATAAATACTAATTAAGGCTAGAGATTATTTAGATAATCCTTTAATGATTTAGCCTAAACATTAAGGAGGCTTAGGAGAGCTTTAAGTTTATATTCGATATTATAATTAGATTCATGAAGAGAAGCTCTACCGAATAATAGAGAAGTTATCTTTAGGGGAGGATAGTATTTAATTAGTCCTCTTACCGGACCTACTAGTTTTCTAGTATTATATTATAGGAGTACTATAAATAAGTATCTATTCAATAATTAGATAATATATAATTTCATTCTACGAAGCTATTAATATAAGCCTATATAGTATTAGATAATCCTAGTATTATTTAATTAGTCTAGAGGTTATAAAATATATATATAGAAGATAAGTAACTATACTACTTAGCTATATAGATAGATACCTAGTCTTATTACCTATACTAAAGTTATATATATTATAAATAAGTAGAATAGTTTATATTATTATTCTATCTATAATTCTACTAATATTCTTGATTATTCTACTTATTTAAATCCTCTAAAGAGAAGTTAAATAGTATAAAGCTATACTTAATCTAACCTTATCTTTACTCTATATATAATAACCTCCTCTCCTTCCGCCCCCTTACCTCTATCTATACCCTCTTTAGTTCCTCGACTACTCTTACCCTCTTTAAATCCTATATATAGTATAAGAAATATAATAGTACTATCTAATCCTTTAGCCCCTTAGTAATTATTTTATATATTTTATATTATATAAAGGGTATACTATACTCCTTCTACTATATACCTAGTATATATTAATATATACCTAGTAGTAGTCAATACTTATATTCAATATAGAACTAGTTATATACTTAAGCCCCGCCTAGTACCTTCTTCTTTATAAATATCTTAGAGCTAAATATAGCTATAGGATATAGCCTTATATAGTCTATATAGATAAGGAAGTTGAATTCTAGTATCTCTACTAATAGAAGCTTAGTATATATAGGCGGAAGAATCAGGGTATAGAAGTAGTAGTTCACTAGCTATAGGGTATAGAGATCAAGGAATTATAAGTAAGGGAGAATAGTAGTATAGATCTCTAGGGGTAGAGTTAGAAGAGAGAGAGGATATAAGGAGAGTTCTAGTAAAGCTATTATAGATATTAGTATTATAAGCTTATAATAAGTAATAGTTAAATATATCTATTACTTATATCCTTATTAAATAGACTAATAATATACTAGACCGTTTATTAGTTATTTAATATAGGAAATATAGTAGGTACTATATTAGTATTAAGATAGAATTAAGTATATATTAATATTAATAGCCCTAGCTACTAGTAACTATATTATAGAAGGGAAAGCCCTACTCTTTAATAACCTAATAATACTAGTTATATAAAAATAATATATTATATAATAAAACATTATAGAAAGTAGTAGAAATAGGATATACTAGTAATATAGTATAATCATAGAACTAAGAAGTAACTTATTATAGTAACTATATAAATAGACCTAGTAATAGTTACCCTTAATTGATTTAGCTACTCTAAGTATATATATAAGGAGCTCTCTAAATTCTATAGAGTTCCTATATCAACTATAGACTATTATAACTATAGATATATATCAATCTAATAATAAATAACTACTTCGTATATTAAGTAATCTCCTAACCTATATATAGATAGACTAGTGATTCTAGAAGATAATAAGTTAAATAACCCTAAACCCAAGCCTAAAGCTACTATTATTTCTATCTCGGTCGACGCTAGTATTGATACTACCTTTGAGCTAAGTAAGCTAATTAATCTATCTAGTTATAAAGTATAGTAGGATATCAAAGACCTCTATATATTTCCTCTACTCAAGTAAGAAGTTTTAGCTTTAATACCTATACTCGTCTAATACTACCCTTACTCTTACTACTATCCTCCTAGATCCTTATATAACCTAATCAACTAATATAGTAATAATAGAACAATAGGAGATATATTAGATAAGCTAGCGCTCTACTCTCTATTAATACTAGTAGACAAGAATAGTAGAGGGAGTAAGGAGGAAAACATCTCTAAGCTAGAGAAGTTATTATTAACTCCTACTCCTTATACTCTACATCCCTAACATTACTCTATTGGGCTATTATACCCTTAAATTAATCAGGAATATAACTAGAGTAGGACTAGTAACGTTAGATTAGAGGAGCTTAGAAATAGCTCTCTTTATAGTTAAGACTAGGAGGAGCTATAAGAGTAGTAAGAGGTAACTATAGAGATAATAAGAGAGGGGGAAGATAATAATAAGTCTAAGTAGGAGCTATAGGGAGAGAAGTAATAATACTAGGATAGGAAAGAAGAGATAAGTAACTATATATATTACTCTGAAGATAGTAATTATAGTTATAAAATAAGTAATATAGATATTAAGGATAATAAGGACCTATAACCTATAAAATAATAGAAGCTACCCCTAGTATCTACCAATAATACTCTAATACTACCCTACCTAAAGTATTATCTCAGAGGGCCTTATAACCTTATACTACCTTTAACCTTATAACCTAAGATAGGTAAGGTATAGTCCTAGGGTAATTATAAACATCTATTAACACCTATAAATAATAACTACTACTATACTTTATAAACTTCTCAAAGTCCCTCTATTATAATAAAGTTAGTACTAGTTATAGAGTATCAGGAATAGCCTTTCCAAGGCTTCCTAAAATATACTAAGATCAGGAATAAGATAATATATAATCTCGAGTTCTAATTACTATATATCCTAGAGTACCTCTATATCCCTATCCCTTCTAAGGTATTAGAGCTACGTTCTAATAAGGAGACGTCTATAGAGACTATATCCTCTTATAATACTAGTATATATTCCAAGATATATTCTATAGTAGTATAGCCTTAGATAAAGTATATTCAATAGGTATCTAAAGAGGATACAATAATACTTAAGATAAGAGAGGAGGATAGTTATTTATAAGAAAAGGTTTATACTACCCTCCCCTACCGGAGTATAGAGATAATCTAGGTATACTACTCTACAAAGCTCAAAAAGTAGTATTAGTAGAAGTAGTAGTACTAATTAACTAATAGTTCTATTGAACTAGTTATACTATTAGTATAGCCTCCGCTATACTTAAATTAACTAAGACCCTTAGTAAGTATAGATTCTAATCAAGAATATAGAATCTATAATATTATTAGAGGGATAACGTTGAGAGATACTATACTCTACTATAAAGTAGAGAGATTATTAGATACTATTAGAGGCTAATAAGTAATATCAACTCGATATATAGGATTTATAGTCAAGGAAGTTAGTCTATAAATATAAGATTATATTTATAGGTTTATTAATATATTAATTATATAAGAAGTTTTCTTATATTTACTTTCCTTTATCTTAAAGATTTATTATTATATTATATAACTATCTAACCCTTTATAGTAAAAAAACAATATACCTTAGAATCCTGATTTAGTAGAAATAATATATATAATATAAGTTACTTATACAATCCATCAATAAATACTTCCTCTATATTTATAAGGTTAATATTAAGTATATCAGAGAGAAGAGATTCTTTATTCTAGGTTAAATAACTATAAGTAGAGAAGTAGTAGATATATTAATATATATCTTAAAGTATAAAGATCTAAAGTATATAAACTAAATCTATATAAGGTATCTATAGAAACTCTTATATAGAAACTAAGTAAATCCTTATTAAGAAGGTTAGTTCTTTTCAGTATATAATATAATAGGTTAGACCTATAAACTAGACTTAGCTACCTTAGATAGTCTATATTAGTTCCTAGACAGTTACTATAAAGACTTAGTCTATTATTTAGTTTATTTATAACCACTTATAACTATTATACTACTTCCCTTCTTCTCTCCTTAGAGTATTCTTTTTATATAATATAATAGCTCTAGTTCTTAAATTAATCGGCCGATAACCTTAGAACTTAGCTTACGAAGAAGTTTTTAAAGTTATTACTATTATTATCATTATCTGAATCTTACTCTAACTAGTTAATAAAATTAAGGTAAAGTTCTCTAAGATATTCTAAATTATTTTTCAAAGTATAACTAAGAGTATTAAATTCCGTGGTTAATTATAAACTAATCTACAAGATATCTCAGAGGGAGTGAAATAATAAAAGGTCTATAGTATTATTACTATCTATATTAATAGAGTAGACGCCTTTGGTTATAAGAGAGATAGATTCAATAGAACTCTACTTATTCCTTATATAACCTTGATTACTAAGGATCTAGAGTAGGATATAAGTATCCATCTCCTAGCTATAGACTTCTAGTTAGCTTTACTATATAGATATATATAGTAAGGGCTTCTAGTGAATCTAAAACTCTATAGACTCTCTTCTCTTAGTTACTCGAATAGAGGAAGTAAAGAGAGTATAAGCTTCTTTAATCTAGGTTATCTTTTGGATTTAGGTTCTCCTATATAAAATCCTATATCCTTATAGTAAAGATATTACTCTTCTAGAAAGTAGTAGAAATACTTAGATACTCCTTATATAGTCGAGGGGGCTTATCGACTTTAAGTAGGTTTATTAGAAAGGTTTAACCTTAACCCTTTTAAGATACTATTTATCTTCAACCTAGATATTAATATTCTTATAGAGTTTCAGGATAGTAGTATTATAGAGTATCTTCGAAGCTTTATATAATTACTTTAGATCAGCTCTACTTAGAATCTATACTTATTAGAGATTACAATATACTATAGCTAGTATAGAGCTTATACCTACTTAAGGACTATTAATAGAATCTCTCTAGGTAATTTTTATAGTATTTTATCTACTTATCTAAGTAACTCGAAGGCTACTAATACTTACTTATCTATACCTATAATATAGTTGGATATTTATCCTATATAGAGGTTCTTAATTTATCTATAAAGCTCAAGGGCTTTATAATAAATAGTAGAAAATATCTAATAGTAGTCCTGAGTTATATATAGATTAATCAAGCTAAAAGTCAAGGAGTATATCAGGTATAGAGATAGTAAACATTAGGAGGATAGTAAGTAAGGGGTTAAAGGTAGCCTTCTAATATAACCCCTAAAATCCACTACCTAATAGGTTTATAGCCAATAGGATTAGGGTATACTAATTAGTTATATATAATTCTATAACTATAAAATCCTATTATATTAATCTATTAACCTAATATCCCCGACTATTCAATCTATCGGTAGATAGGTCAAGACTTACTATCTATAAACTCACTAAGTTAAATACAATGGTTTACTAACTGAAAATATAACTCAGGTATAACCCTATCTACTCTTCTCTCTTCCACTTCTTGAAATACTTACTATACTAGAATATTATTCAATTTATTTAATAACTTAAGTAAAGTACTATTTCTTATTACTTTAACTACTACCCTTCTATCTATTATTTATTCTTAGAAGTAGTATAATAGATTACTAGCTATAGATCCTTAGTAACTCTAGTTATAATACCTATAGAGAATAATCTAGATAATAAGCCTATAGTATCTAATTCTAGGGAGATTACTAATCCTATAGGTTTAATAACTTACAATAATATAGATAAAAGAGTTTATAACGAGGCTAGCCCTATTATAAATAAACCCTCTATAGATATATATAATCTTCTATTAGGTCTTAGGATATAATTACTAGAGTTAAATAACCCTAAAATAAAAGAAATATCTTAGTACTTAATAGTACTAGTTAGCTCAACGATTATAGATAGTATAATTGATCCTATTACTAATAATAAATACTTAGACAAGTCTTTATAGGATGAATATATAGAATAGACTAAGAATAATAATTAATCTTCTTATAGTACTCCCCTAGCTATTAATAATCTAAAGGCTGTGAACCTTGATCTTAGTGAATATATAGTAGATAAGCCTCTACTTTATTTCTATAGTACTAACTATTGAATTTAATATTATAGAATCCTCCTTCTATAATAATCTAACTTAAGTTAATACTATACTATAAGAGTAAATAGAGTAAAAGTATCTAGTCTCCGGTATCTTAATATATCAAGGGTAACTAGCTAGTAAGATAGATATACTATCTATACTTCCTTGTAATATTTTAGATAAGTAAGATAGGATTACTAGCCCCGAAGCTCTTACTCAATTATAGTTCTAGCTTTAGGTAAAGTATAGGTTACCTTTGAATAAGGAACTAGAAAGTATACTCGAGACCTCTGATCCCTTAGACACTAGTATAGAAGAGTAACTAAGAAGGTATTAACTCTAATATTAGAGAGGTACTAAGTAAGGCCAACGATTAACTCCTTCTCTATCCAATCCTAGATCTTCTTTACTAGATTATCATCCTTCCTATAAGTACTCACTAAGCTACTAATACCAACTAGCTTATAGTACTTACTACTCTTAATATCCTTCGATATAGATACCTAAAGCTAGTTCCTTACCCCTTGATCAATAGGAGTTACTATTTTATTTATAACTTTACCTAGTACTTATATAACTAATAGTAAGCTTATTATACCTACTATTAGATTCGTCCTTACTATACCTAGGTAGATTATAGTAACTATAAACTATAGATACAACTTAGTAAGTTATCTCGCCTAGAGAATATTCACTAACTTACTCTACCTATACTATCTATAAGCCCCTAGACTATTAATATTTATCTTGAGTATTTTAAATTAGAAGCCTCCCTTAGGTATATATATATAGCTATATAATAATATCAATACAATATATATATCTATATTAATACTACTCTTAGTAGTCTTATCGAGTACTAGAAGTAAGAGCTTAGTTAGGAGTATATAGTCTATATAGTTAGTTCCGAATTAGATCTTATAACTATCTTTAATAAGGTCTAGTAGGGTAGCTATAATACCGGTATTAAGTATAAGGATATCTAGGTAATCCGATTCCAAGGAAAATATCCTAGCTACCTTCTTGACTAACTTAAACAAGGTAAGGTCTAGCTCTAGAAGCTTGATTAGTAATATATCTTAGACCTACTACTTGATTTCATCTATTACTACCTTAGCTTTCTCAAGATTATATACTACTAGCTAGATCTATACAAGGTAGTACTATATAAATTTAAGTATAGATTACTTCCCTAGGCTAGTATTACCCCCTATTACTAGAATAACCTTTTCATTAAGTAATAGAATATCCTTCTTGGATTTAAAGGGTATAGATTTATTAGTGAAGACTATAATAATAGTAGTATATACCACGGAGGTAGGATTAGTACTAAGTAGAAGCTATTAATAACGAGTTAGATTAATAAGAAGTATAGTATATATTATAAACTAATTTAGGGGCTAGTAGTAGACTATAACTTAGAGGAATAAGAGTTGATTATTTTCTATCTAATAAGTAATTTCCTCTCTATATATAGGTTTTAATAGTATTTATAACTAAGCTAAAATAAGTATATAACTATCTTAAATAACTAATAATACTATAATAATAAGAAAAAATAACTTTATATAGTACTATAGCTAAAAAGTAAAGATTAAAGCTAATCAATAGGGTGGATAATATCAAGGCCTAATCTAATTATATAATTTTAGCTAATATATATAGAATAATACTAAGTAAAGTAGATTATATCAGGCTCTATAAGATACTCGGTCCTTATAAGGTAAGGTTCAGTCTATAATAGATAACTAGGCTCTGTATTCTCTAACTAGCTAAGCTAGAATTATCAGAGTCCCCTGTATAGATTATTAAGTAAGCCTACTCCTATATTTCTACTTACTTAAATTATTCCTAAGACGAGATATAGTATTATTATAATCTATAGTATTAGTACCTACTCTAATAACACCTAGTATAAGAAGGTTAGTATAAGTCTAAATACTTATAGTATATTAACTAGCTTAGTATACTAGATATACTATTATTAGTTACCCTAAATACACGAATCTTATAATATAAATATAAGTTAGGATAGTTTAGAGATAATATAATCTACTAAAAGGCCTCTATTATTATAAACTACTTTCTACTTACCTTAAAGTAAGAGAGAGAGGTATATACCCTTCCTTAACTAAATATCTATTACTTATATAATATCCTATAGGACTTCCTATTCTACCCATTGATTTTTATAGCTTACTACTTTATAGGATTAGTAGTTTTAAAGGTTAGTTAGTTTAATTATATTTTATAGTTATAACTAATAATATTAGGTACTCCTTAAAGCTTAAAACTATAAATATAAATAACTAGGTATATTTAACTATATAATAAGACTAGTCTTCTTTAGTATACCCTTTAGAGGTATAGAGAGGATAAAATTAACTAAGATACTTAAAGTAGTAAGGAGGGAATATAAAGAGGACTAGGTATAACTAGAGGTATTATAAATTCTTGAGCTAGGTAATAAGTTCCTTTAGGATCTCATTGATTAGTTTAATAAGACCCGGTTATAAATAAACAAGGTTAAGGTTACCTACTTCTATAAGCTAAAGTTAAGTAATATTAGAGGTATTATAGATAGGTAAAGTTGGACTATAAGTAACTCCTATATTTATAATACTATACTAATAGTTAGTATAGTAATTTATAGTAAGTAAAAGCTTAGGCTACCTCGACCTCTCAGAGTTAATAGAGAAATTTTCACTCTCTTAAACCTACTTTAATATAAATAAATTTAGTAGACTAAAGGAGGAGGACTTTATAACTATTTCTAATATTATAAAGAGGATAGTTAAAACAATACTAGAGTAAGTTTTAGCCTAGGCTTAATATAAATATACCTTCTAATCTAAAAGGTTGATTTTATAACTAGATATTTAAAGTATTAGGAATCTAATTTATACTTTTAGTAATCAATAAGAAATATAAAGTACCTTTTAGTCTAAAAGGTATTCTATTAATAAGTTATTTTATTAGATATAACTATAAGATAGATTAACTTAAATAATATCTCTAACTTAGCTTATAGACTTTAAACCTAAGCTAATATAAAGTATATATAGTTTATAATCTTAGTAGGATAGGAAAGATCTAACTAGTAGTTGAGTTTACTTAAAGATATAAAGTATAGTATAGTATAGTTTTATAGATTAATAGATCTTCTTAGGATAGCTTAACTTAGTTATTAATAAGTATTACTTATAAACTACTACTATATAAATTGAAAGCTAATATAATTAAAGTAATATAGGCGAAAGTCAACGTTAAGGTAGTAATAAGAGGTATTCTTCAATGGTTATCCCTATCCTCTAATAAGTACTAGCTCTTAATCTTTAATAATATTAACTAGGATTATCTCTTATCTCGAAATAAAGAATCCTACTAAACTCTATACTAAATCAATCTCTAATTATAGTATCCTTTATAACCTGATTTCTAGAAGTAATAGTCCCGAAGTATAAAGCTATATCTATATTCTAGTACGGAATCCTTATAGCCTCTTTATTTTTACTATACTCCTTATAGATAGATTATCCAACGTGATTATATATCGGCTTATATAGTAATAAATTCCGGTAGATAGTTAAGTATAGAGAGGTACTTTAAAAGCTTGATATATTATTATATATAATTCAATCAGAGCTTAGTAAGAGTAGTAAGTAAACCTATTAGTAGTATATTCAAGTTCCTAGTTCTTATAAAATACCCTTCTATCCTATTCTTCCTAAGGTTATATTAAATAACCCTATTATATTATAAGTATAGTTAGTTAATTATAATATTACCTAGTTATATATCTACTTCTATACTTAGGATACTACTACTAATCTCTACTATTAAACTAAATTAAATCAAAGGAAATCTCAACTTTATCTAGCTTATAACTTTAACTATAGAATTAGTATCTAGCTATCTAGTAGGTAGATATATAATAACTATATTATACCCCTAATATAACTAAATAAATATAAGTTAGTATTAGTTATATCTTATAATAGATCCTTATATCCCTTATCTATTATCTCTTTAGTAGTAACTAATTCTACTAGTAGAGTATAAATCCATCTAATAATATATTTATTTTAAGTTAATTATAAAGGTATAGTAAGATAGAGATAGTATAATATAGTTAGGAGGAGGCTTTCATTTATATCTAAATCTTCTTTTATAAGGTTAAGCTAGAGTAGAGAAGATATAATTCTTAGGGTTGAATTAGTCCTATCTAGTAATTATATATAGTCTTCCCTTAGATACCTAGTATCTAGTAAGGCTATTTATAAGCTATCTTCTAGTATTACTAAGGGTAAATAAAATATTAAGAAATATCTATAAGAGGGTATTCTTAATCTTAAGACTTTATATATACTATATAGTTAGTATCTAAAATTAAATTAAAGTAGTCTTAATATTAATAGAGTAGACTACTAATCTAAATATAGTAAACTTTCATTAAGTTTAATTCTCTACTAGGTAGTAAATAAACCTCCCCTTAGAGATAAGTATTTTACCCCTCCTTATCTATAACTAATAACCTAAAAATATTTATACTAAAATTAGACTTTAAACTAAGTAGTAATACCCCTAGAACTAAATTATTATAAGGATATACCTAGCTCTTTGAGATAAAGTAATAGAAGTTTAAATAATTATAATATATATTATAATTATATCTATCAAGGTATAATAGTAATACCTAAAGATTTAACTTCTTATTTATCTAACTATAAGAAGATAATAATAACTAAACTATAGAATATATCTCTATATAAGAGCTATACAATAGGGTATATAAACGTTACTAATTTATCTATTAATTCTTATAATTTATAATAAGATCTAGTACCTGAAATTCTAGTTATATAGATACTAATATTTGAATTAATAGAGCTAGCTTACTAATTTCAACTAGATTCTTACTAGGAGAGAGAGATCTTATAAAACTTAGAGTATATAAATAACTCTCTAATTGATTTAAGATTCTAGTTATTTTCTAAAGCTCTATAGTATAAGATATAAATAGATTTTTTAGTTATTAAGATACTAGAGATATTAATAGAGAACTAGAGAATTTTAGTAAGTAGTAGTCTTATTATATATATAGATACTAAATAGTTAGGTTTAAACTTTTAATTTCTAATTAAAGAACTAGTTAAGCTAGACCTACTTCTTAGTTATACCAATAATATTAGAACCTTTTATATATAGTATAGATTAGGATTCTATATAATCTAGACTCCCCTTAAAAGTCTTATTATTCTTTACTTCAACTTACTACTATCCTTAAAATACTTACTATTAAATTTAGCTTACTTATATCTTAATAATCCCTTTATATTTTATACTATATTGATTAAGAAGGTTATTACCCTTTATAATATATTACTCTAGTTATAGTATAATCTTATTCAAGATATAAAAAAGGTATAAATAATACCTAAGTAAAGGAGATAAATACTAAGCCCTTAGAATTGAATACTACTAGAAATCCTATAGCTAGATTATTTTATAATATATAAGCTTATAAGGTATACTATTTATTTTTCAGAGATACTAGTAATTATAGTAGAAATAATAATAAATCTCATTCAAGAGTATAAGATATTCTTTAATAAGAATATATCCCTTTCTACTAGGTTAATTATATTATCGAAATAAACTAGGAGAGCCTTCTACTTATAGATTATATTATTAAAGTACCTTTATTTAAGATTAAGGGCTCTTAAGAAGAGACTTTGAAATAAGATTAATCTAGTTAGCTTTATTAATAGAAGTAGGAGATATTATACTAATAATAAAATAGGCCTTTAATACTATTACTTAATATAATAGTTAAATTACTATATAGATTAGAAAAGCTACCTAAGTTAATAATATAACTATAAAGACTATCTCTATACTAGGGCTTACTTTCTTATCTAGGATATTTATTTATATTCATTATTAATCCCTTTTCTAATTATTACTAATATATTCTAGGTATTATTTAATATAAGCTTCTTTAACTTTTCTCCTAGTAGTAGTACTAAGCTATAGTATTAGATAATTTCCGAGGAATTTTAAATCTATTAGATAGTAGTAATCCTAGTAACTATAATAACTATAGTATATTAGTTCTTATAGTAACGCCTCTATAGTAGTTAGCCCTTAATATAGTAGTAATAATTTAGTTAATAAGTTAAGTATAGTATAATTAGAGAGTATAAGAGTTACTTATATATAATTCAATCTATATTTATAACTTAATTATATATAAATTCAATATTGAATACTAATATAGATAGATTATAGTATACTATATATAAGAGATTATAAAGTAACTTAGGAACTTCTAGAATAAGTTAGAATATAAGGTAATATATAAGGGAATTTAAAGGTAGAGGTAGAAGGTAAAATAGTTAGATTTAGTTAAATATATCTTTATAATTTATTCCTCGCTAAGTACTATCTATATAGTAACAACGTCTACTACTTACCCTAGCTATTAAGTACTACTATAAGGTTATTTATACTATCGAGTATTAATAGATACTCTATACTAAGTACCTTTACCTAAAGCTCAAGCTCTTACTAGTATATCTCCTCGGCCTCTATATACTTACCCTAGTTATTAAGTACTAATATAAGGTTATTTATACTTATAAGTATCAATAGGTACTCTATACCAAGTACCTTTATATAAAGCTCTAGTATCTACTAGTATATCTCCTTAGCCTCTATATACTTACCCTAGCTATTAAAAACTACTATAAGATTATTTATACTATTAAGTATTAATAGATACTCTATACTAAGTACCTTTACCCTTAGTTATAATATCTACTAGTATATCTCCTTAGCCTCTATATACTTACTCTAGTTATTAAGTATTAATATAAGGTTATTTATACTTATAAGTATTAATAGATACTCTATACTAAGTATCTTTATATAAAACTCTAGTATTTACTAGTATATCTCCTTAGCCTCTATATACTTACTCTAGTAATAAAGTACTTCTAAGAGGTTATTTATACTCCTAAGTATCGATAGGTACTCTATACTAAATACCTTTACCTTTAGCTATAGTATCTACTAGTATATCTCTCTAGCCTCTATATACTTACTCTAGTTATTAAATACTAATACAAGGTTATTTATACTTACGAGTATTAATAGATACTCTATACTAAGTACCTTTATATAAAGCTCTAGTATTTACTAGTATATCTCCTTAGTCTCTATATACTTACCCTAGTAATAAAGTACTTCTAAGAGGTTATTTATACTCCCGAGTATTAATAGGTACTCTATACTAAGTACCTTTACCTTTAGCTATAGTATCTACTAGTATATCTCCCTAGTCTCTATATACTTACCCTAGTTATTAAGTACTAATATAAGGTTGTTTATACTTATAAGTATTAATAGGTACTCTATACTAAGTACCTTTACCTAAAGCTTAAGCTCTTACTAGTATATCTCCTCGGCCTCTATATACTTACCCTAGTTATTAAGTACTAATATAAGGTTATCTATACTATCGAGTATTAATAGATACTCTATACTAAGTACCTTTACCCTTAGCTATAGTATCTACTAGTATATCTCCTTAGCCTCTATATACTTACTCTAGTTATTAAGTACTACTATAAGGTTATTTATACTATCGAGTATCAATAGGTACTCTATACTAAGTACCTTTATCTAAAGCTTAAGCTCTTACCGGTATATCTCCTCGGCCTCTATATACTTACCCTAGTTATTAAGTACTAATATAAAGTTATTTATACTTATAAGTATTAATAGGTACTCTATACTAAGTACCTTTACCCTTAGCTCTAGTATCTACTAGTATATTTCCCCGGCCTCTATATACTTACCCTAGTAATAAAGTACTTTTATAAGGTTATTTATACTATTAAGTATTAATAGGTACTTTATACTAAGTACCTTAGTATAAAACTCAAGCTCTTACTAGTATATCTCCTCGGCCTCTATATACTTACTCTAGTTATTAAGTACTAATACAAGGTTTCCTATACTATAGAGTATTAACGGGTACTCTATACTAAGTACCTTCTCCCTTAGCTCTAATATCTACTAGTATATCTCCTCGGCCTCTATATACTTACTAGTAATATTAAAGTACTATCCTATATTATAGAGTATCCTCCCCCACGACTCCTCTAATCCACTATAGTATTTTATTAAGGTAATAATATACTCTATATAAAGTAGATATATTGTCTATATAGCCTTATTCTTATATTTAGACTATAGAAATATATCTAAGATCCGTTTTAGAGCCTTTTCGTTCTATAATATCAATTCATAGTTTAAGTCCAACTAACTCTATATAACTATATAAACTAATTAATATATATTATATAATTCTCTACTAAGATATTCTTTAATAAATCTAAAGACTTTTAAGATACTAATTACCTCTATTTTATTAAATTAACGAGCTAGTAGTAGAAGGTCTCAAGGAATGTCTTAGTCCTTGATATAAGATATAAATACTATATAATCTACTACTAAGGGATTACGGAGTTAAATTTACTTAAATAAGATAAACTATATAGTAGTAATAGGATTTTTTATACCCGGATATCTCCTTCGGTCCTCGAAGTCCTTACTTAGTAGTTTAATAACATTATCACTACTCTTATTATAGATTATAAGATATTCGGTTATTATTATACCTTTAGTATTTAGATATATAACTACTTACATTATTATAAGTAGTAGATTAACGAGTAGCTTTAATAGCTTTACTATATTATCCTTATCTTCGATAAGTTACTTATTCTAAAGGCCTATCCTTAGAAGCTCTCTTGATTCTTCATCGTCTATTTCTTCTATAACTATAATATTTAAGCTAGTATATCTTATAGCGGTCTCTTAGTCTCGAGTTATAAAGAGAATTACTCTAAGAGGACTAAACAGAAGGTATTTATATAATATATTAAACTTATTAACTCTATTATAGAGTAATTCGAAATCATCTATATTATCTATAATTATAATCTATTTACTAGAACTTTCTAAAGATAGTCTTACCTTTATAAGCTCTTTAATATCTACTTTATTATTATTAAGTCCAGGAATTTTAAGTTATTATCTAATCTAGTAATAAGTACTCTTAAAGCTTATTATATTACTTACTCGAACCTAGAAGATAGAGTACTCAGGAAATAATTTCTATATCTAGAAAGTGAATTCTAGTATAATTTAGGTCTTACCTACTCCTCCAAGGCCTACTAATACTATATACTAATAGTCTTCCTCGGTATCTTCTATATATAGGATTATAATTAACCGATTCAACTAAGACTAATAACCTATAAAATCTCTATTATAACTAAAAGGAAGTACCCGAAGTAGCTTAGGGGGCTCTAGTTAAAATTAGCTATATTTATAGAAGCTATATTATAAGATAAATAGTTTCCCTAAGTATTTCAGGAAATAGATATATTATTAATACTTTCGAGGAAATAATCCTTATATAAACAAAGATATTATATAGAATAGATTATCTAGTAGAATTCATCTACTCACGAGATATCTTAATTACTTTCTACTTATTAATAAAACCAAGAAGCTCTCTTATAAAAGCTATAACTATTACTATAGTATATAGTTACTATATCTTATTCTTATAAGAGTCTATATAATTATAAATCCCCCTAATTATAAGATACTAAAAATTATCTATTAATCCAGCTACCTCTATCTTAAAATAGATTATACCTTCCTCCTTAGTTATCTTATCCTAGGTAATACTATATTTCATTACCTTATTACCGGATATAATATTATTATAGTATATCTTAGGTATAGAGTTATTATAAGAAGGTCTTATAATAATAAACTCTATATTATACTCTTTATATATCTCGTCCCCCTTATAATTATAAGTAACCTTGAATAGCTAGTTATACTTAGTACCTTGATATTAGTATACCTTATCTATTCAAGGCTTATTCTAAACTATTAAAGAAAGAGAGCCTTTAATATCAATACTATCTATAATATTAAATATCTTTAATTCCTATAAGGTATAAAGTAGTACTAGTAGTAGCTTATTTAGAGAACTAGTCTATTAAAACTCTCTACCCTTTCCTATCTTTCTAAAATTCTACTATACAACCCTACTATAAGTCCCTGTAGGTAGACTCACTATAATATCCCTAAGATAAATATTATTTTTCTTACTCTAGACACCCCCTCTAACACCAACTATAAGGCTAAATTTAATTAGAAAGCTTTATTATATATTATTTATAATAATAATAATAGGGTTATTCCCTATTAAACCTATAGGAAGGTAAGTAATAACTATATTATAAATACTAATTTAGTCTATAGTATAATCATTATCGTCGCTATCTATCTTCTTTAATCTAGGATAAGATTCATCTAGTATTATTACTATAGTAACCTTCTTAGTTACTAAGGTATATATAATTCTAATTTAGTAATCTTCGTATATACAAAGAGGATATACTATTACAATAGTAACGAGGTTGAGGCTATTATAGATTATACCGTTATAGATACTTATAATAATACTTAGTTAAATATATAAGATATATAAAATTAATAGATTTATATTTCAAGGTATTAAGTCAATATCTAATTAAGAGACTATAATTATAGTCTTTATTATCTATATATCAGAAGCTATAGCCTTCGGGATAGGCTTCAACTATTAGCTTATATACTAAGATTAAATATATAGATGAGAGTAATTATCACGAGCTTTAATATAGTATATATACTAGTTCAATACTATAGTAGGATATTTACTATACTCAACCTCACTAGGCCACTAAAAGACTTCTTAGCTTTAAAAAACAGATTACTTATCTAACTTTATAGTTATTTATATAACCTAAATTATTATAACCCTTTAGTTTCCTTACTAGTAGCTTCCTACAACGGCTTTTATATATAGTAGAGGGGTCCTCTATAATATATAATAATAAATTTTCGTTATCTCTAAGTTAGTACTATAGTAAGATAATCTAGGCTTAGGAAGAACCTTATATAGTAAGATATAATAGTAAGATTATAGGTTTAGAACAACTTACCTTATAAAAACAAGACTTAACTAGGTCTCAATACTTATCTCTGTAGTTCAACGCCTCTACTACGTTAGGGCTATAGTTAAATCCTTAGTAGTAAGCCTTTATAAAAATAATAACTATCTAGTTAACTAATTAAGTAAAGATATAGTAATAAATTCTATTCTGATCAAGGAAGCTATATATAATAAAAATATTAAGATAATAGACCTAGTTATTATATAATATCTAGTCGGCTAGTATATTAAGCTCCTATTTAATATATACTTCTAGCTTCTTAGTATACTTAGGTATAATAGTATACTAGACTTTAGGTATACTAGTATATACTATATTTAGGGTAACTAGGTCTATATCTTCCCTTTAGAAGAAGAAGGGTATTCCGAATCCTTTACTAATATATAGGAGTAGACTATAGATACCTAAGACCTTATATATAGTATATTTTAAGAGGTCTCCTATAAGTAGCGAGAGGATAAAGCTCTCCTATAGGTAATAGTATATTTAATACTACTTAACCTCTATATCCTTATTTATAGTATAGGTTGGATAGTTATAGGAAATTCTAGATTAAACAAGGTACTTAAATTAGTTAGCTAGGATATTAGTATTAGGGGAAATAAAAAAGCTATACTTTTAATTAATTATTTTATAAAAGATATTATATCAGGGAGAATAATCTATTCTAAATAGGACAATAATTAAAACTTTCTTTCTTCTATATTAGGAAAGTACTAGACTACTTAAGGCCTTATATAAAATTATTAATAATTATTTTTAAATAAATAAAGGTAAGGATAGATATAAAGATATATTTATAAAATAATTTCTTCTCTTCTTCTAAGATCTCTATAAACTTATAAAATCCTTATTAAAGGTATTAAAAGCTCTATACTATAAAAATTACTATATTTAGATTTATATATATTTATTCTTATATTAATCTATCTACCAACCTCTATACTACCTAATATAAAGATTCTCTAGCTATCCTATAATCTACTAATACTAGTCTAGTTAATAGTATATAAAGGGCTAAACTACTTTTACTATATTTCAGGGGATATAGATAGTATAATAAGTACCTAAAATTTTAGTATATACCTAAAGTCTAAGGCTAAAAATATATAAAGTCTATCCTACTTACTATATTATATATATTATACTAGTTAAGTATAACCTCCTTGGCTTCACAGAAGTAGACTATATAACGAAGGCCTCTGATTACAATGATAGTTATAATACTACTTATTTTTATAAGGCCCTTAAGCTATACTATAAATAGAGATAGACTAAGCTTAAAGATAATATTAAGTTTAGTATATAGTAGTATATCTAGAGTAGTATTAACTTCCTCGTCTATGAAATTAATTACCTAGACTATTTTAACTATCTATAGAGGTACCTATATATCCTAATACCTAATACTATATAGGTATACAATAACTACTACCCGGCTATAGACTAGTTACTCCTAGCCGCGGGAGAGTAGACCAAGGTATTATATAAGGAGATCTATATATTTAATAATATATAGTAGAAGAAGGACAAGGGGCTATATAAGAGTATATAAGCTACCTTATAGGATAATATTATCCTTAAGGTAGGTATAAAGGCTAGTCTACTATATAACGTTAAGACCTTCTTCGATAACTATACTCTTTATTATACTATAAATATACCCTGGAAGTATAATAGTATCTTCTATAGTATACCTAGAAACAATAAGACTATCTTAATCAAGGTACTTATTAACTCACTAGCTATATATAAGGTACCTATACCAGCGCTATATATCAAGTTACTAGATAGGTATAATAGGCCTAAGTAAGCTATCTAAAATATCTTTTTATAGGTATAGGTAGTAGTACTATATCTACTTATCTTTAAGGATTTAGATAGTCTTATAAAAGATAAGATATAGAGCTACTTCCTTAATAAGGTTAATAGATTAGATTCCAACGATAGTATCTTAATAATTAGATTAATAAACTATCTCGCGGAGCTAGATCCGGCTATTATAAAGTAGCTAAGCTAGTTTAATTAGAAGTATTACTTTAAGGTACTAGATAAGAAGAGCTAGGTTATATACTATTAGTATTAGAAAGAGAAGTTTAGTAGCTTATCAATTATTAACTTCCTAGATGAAATCTATCCTTTTATTATAAAGATAATAGATAGGTTTAGTTTTACCTATCTTAAAGAGCTCTTTATTACATTACTCCTAAGTCTTACTTATAGTCTATAAGATAAATCTAATACTATACAAGAGATTACTAGTAATAATAGTAGTTCTACGTCGGATAGAGGTAGTTATATATAAGACCCTTTTTAATAATAATTATACACTAGTCTTATTACTAACCTTGATAACTATAGCCTCTAAAATATAGACTTACCTAATATAGATACCCTTGTAGAATATCTAGATTCTTATAGACTAGCTCTCTAAGCTAATATTTAGAACCTTATAGCTTTTCTTTTACTATTGATCGAAAATCAATACTTACTAAATTAGTAGCTAAAGCTTAAGATATTAACTAAAAGTTAGATTATATCAAGAGTCTATATAATTTAATCTTTAAAAGAGTTATTCAAGCTCTCTGATAATTACTTATATTTTCTAATAAAGACTACTTATTCTAATCTCTCTTAGTCTAATACCGAAGCTTTAACTTACCCTTTAATAAGCTCTAAAGACTCGTCTTTTCTAATAAAGGCTACTTATTCTAGTCTCTCTTAGTCTAATACCAAAGCTTTAACTTCCCCTTTAGTAAGCTTTAGAGAATAAGCCGGCGGTAGTATAACCTTACTAGGTCCTAATATCCTTGACCCTAATAACCCAAGAATTATATTATATATAGATTATCTTTTATCTCCTACAGGAGGGGAAGGTACGTTAGTAATAGAATAATATCTCATCGGGTACTAGTAAGGGCAAGGATATAAATACCTAAGTATAGATACTTAATAATATATATTACTAAAGTATACTATCCTTGAATTTATAAGTATAGGACGGAGGGTAGAGGGTATATTTAATAGCTACTCTGAGTATAAGACCGGAGGGTAAGTATAGAGTAGAAGTTTATACTAGTTAAGAGAGTAGATATAGATATAAGGATTAGGGAGGGTAGATAGGAGTTAAGGAATTTAGTCGAGGTTAGAGTAAGTATTAGACTCTGAATCTATAATATCGAAGTTATAGATATAGATAGATTATCCTCTAGTAACTACTATACTATAACTCCTCCTAATATTATAATCCGTCCTATATTATTTATTATAATAACTATATTTATTTTTATCTTTATTATCCCTAATATATATTTCCTACTCTCTAAATATTATAACTACCCTGATAGATAATTAAACTACTTCTTATATTCTATATCTACTAGATACTTAATATTACTTAGTGGATAATATTATATAGACGTTAGATACTAGGTTAGTATAACCTGATTCTTGAAAGTCCTATTATACTTCTTATACCTTGTTTACTAACTACCCTCCTCTTATTGTTTTTAGTTCTTCTTCTTATTCTTACCCCTCTTCCCTAGTCTATATACCTTACTATAACGAAGGGTTAGGGTTATTACTTTACTAAGATTATCTATAGTAAGAAGAGTATCCTTATAATCTAGCCTAAGAACTTTTATTATATATTTAATTACTTCCTTATATAATTTATATACCTTATTGAATTAGTTATAATAAGTATAATTAGTCCCTAAAGTATCTATTACCTTAAGGGTCTTAGGATAATTAGAGCTAAGGGAGTTTATATAAGCTTTGAGAACTTACCTCTATAATTTAACTACTTTAATATTCCGGAATTATTATATATATATAAAAGAAAGGAGTATAATATCTATACTTAATAGATATTCTAGACTTAAATTCTTATATAGAAAGTTCTTTACTTATAACTAAAGTTCTACTACTTTATTCTAGACTACGAGGCTTAAGAAGATTCCTGAGATAATTCGAAAAGTACCCTATTATTCCTTATATAAACTAGACCCTTGGAAAGGGTTCTCTTAGTTATAGATTTAAATAAGGGCCTACTATCTAGCTCTCGGCTATAATAATAAGGCTAATAATTAGGTTGGTTCTACTCTCCCCCCCTCTCTAAATAAATATTATATAGTAGGTTATAGTATAGGTTTACTTAGGTAATTATATAGACTAAATATAATAGCTTATATCTATTTTAAGTAAAATCTATAGAATTTATACTATATTTAAAGAATTCTAATAATCTTAGTATACTCTCTATTAGCTCTATATAACTAGTAAGGCTATATTATAAACCTATTATATAATATTTATTTAGAGGGAGAGTAGCGGAGAGGATAATAATAATACTAATAGCCCTTCTACCCTAACCCCTAATAGAGCTAGCTACCTAGATATAAAGTAAGGGAAGTCTATATCTATATAATAAATAAGAGTAAGGAAAGGTCTAAATAAAAGTAATATAAATAAATAGGATATAGTAGAAGAGATATCAATACTAAGAATTAAGGATCAACTATATTATATTTAATAGTATCTACTTTAATTAGTATCTAGTAGTATATTAGATAATAAGGGTATATTAAGTAGATAAGTTAGTAGGCTCTGATTCAAGGCTCTAAGGATAAAATATCTAATTATACTAATTATACTTATAAACTACAATAGGGTAATATTAGTCTAAATACAACTAGGGGTATATATATTATATTATAGTACCCTAAATTTTAGGTACTTTTTATACTATATATAGACTATTTAGATAAATATTACTATATTATAGATCACGAGCTTATTGACTCCTACCCTAGAATTAGTATATAACTTTAGAGAGTAGTTACTTTTAGTAGTTTCCGAAGTTCTACTTTTAAATCTATAAGTTATTATACTCTATAGTTATAAAGTAACTAAGGAAATCTACTTATAATATAAGATAGACTATTATAAAGGATAGATTATTTATACTTAAGCCTGGTCCAAGTATTTCTTTATCTAAATTAATCTATTTTATAGCTAAAATACTTAGACTAGGCTTAAGTATAAATAATCTATCCTTTATATAATAGTTTATAATAATATATAGGGTTATCTATAGTTAATCTAGGATATTAGTTAGGGTAGCTATTAGTTAACTTAAGTAGACTATATACTTTTATTATATACTTAAATTCAAGGTAGTATAGATAGCTAGATCTTAACCCTACCTTTAATCAACTAGGATTATAGGGATAAGGGATCTCCTAGTAATATTGAATTTTTTATAATATATAATAAAAGCTATAGTATTGATTATCGTAGCCTCCTATATAATGTATTACAAGGCCTAGGTCTTATTAAACTTTAGATATAAAGATAACTATTATAGAAAGCTTTTTAAGGATAGTTATAAAAGTTTATACTAAAGGGACTAAAAGCTACTTAAGAGATTTCTAATAAGCTATAGCTAGATAAACTTCTACTTATATTTAGTATAAAATCTAATTTATTATAATATAGCTAAAAAATCTTTACCCTTAATTACTTAGTTAAATATCTCTAGTAACTATATAACTAGAGAGATTATTAAGTATATATTTAATTATCTTCTACTATCTACTATAGAGAAACTTATATAATTTAAAGTTAGTTTATACTTATTTATATTCTTAGAAAAAGGTATTATTATATTAGTATATACTACTTTAAAAATATATCTTTATTAGAGAAGGTACCTTAGTTTTTAAAGTTATCTTTTTCTATTAGKATCTTTTTATTAAAAGATATCTTCTTCTTTCTAGATACTATTTTTAATTTATATCTATTATTAAATATAATTAATATCTATATAAAAGGACTATTAGATAAGTAGATAAATAAAAATATAATATTTATATTATTATTATAATTATTTAATTAAAAACTAATTAAGAATTAAAAAAATAATTAAATTAAACTTAAGTTACTAGTATAAAAGGGGAATAAGTTAACTATTTCTATAGTAAGT
>PDUO01000011.1:3264-17316 GCA_003008705.1 Pezicula radicicola | reverse complement strand
TATAAATTTAATAATTTATAAGATTTAATAACTCTAATAAATATTATATCCTAGAGAACTATAGAGGTACTATTACTTTACTATACTAGTAAATTTTTATACTAACTATACCTATAATACTATATATAAGTATAGTTTTAAAACGTAGATAGATATTATCTAGATTAGTAAAAATAAGAATAGGGTTAATAATAAGTCTCTCTTCTAACTAGGGTATACTTCTAATATTCCTTAACTATATTCCTTATATATTCTTTATAAAATAAATAAGCTATATACTATTTTTTACACTAGTACTATATTATTAGATTAGACTTCTTAATATACTTTATTAGCTTAACTATTACTACCACCCTCT
Source organism: Pezicula radicicola (assembly GCA_003008705.1). Lineage (NCBI taxonomy): Eukaryota > Fungi > Ascomycota > Leotiomycetes > Helotiales > Dermateaceae > Pezicula > Pezicula radicicola. The sequence goes on along the minus strand of PDUO01000011.1, from coordinate 16,958 downwards.
TTTCCCTAGCTCTTCTATATACCTTTAGTCTAAAATAGACTTACTAGTTATAGAAACCTCTTTAGAAGAGTTATAAGTTAGGTCCTATATAGTTAGTACTTATATATTATTACTAATACCTTTCTCTATTAGTAATATTATCTCTATAATAACTACTATATATAAATAGGATATCTCAACCTTAAGTAATTTACTCTAAGAGAGTAATCTTAACGAATCTATCCCTACTAATCTTCTTAATATATATACTACTATAGAAGATCTTATTGATATAATAACTAGTTTATTTACTAATCTACTATTATTATATATAGACCTCGAAGAAGTTTAGCTTTCAAGGTATAGCTCTATATTTATCCTCTAGGTATATATCTATATAGATAATCGAATATACTTAATTAATATCTATACTTTAGGTAATAAACTATTCTCAATAACTCTAGCTAGTAGTTAAACCTTAAAAGGGATTCTAGAGTCTTACTCTATTCCTAAAGTTTTCTTCAATATCTATAATAACTTAGATATACTATTTAGTTATTTCTGAACTAAACTTACTTATATTTATAATATCCAACTTATAGAGCTTATAATATAAAATTTTTCTAAAAGATATATTAAGGGCCTAGCTAAATATATAGAAAGAGAGATATATTTAACTATAAGTAAGAGAGAGGCTTAGAGAAAATATAAAGAGAAAGGACTTAGTTTATTTACCCCTAAGTATAGTAGGAGCTATAAGGTATTTAATATACGTCTACTATCTAATATTAAGCTATATTATATTAAGGATATTTATTTTATATCTAAACTCTAGTAATAATACTAATCTAAGATAAGTATAAGATAGTAAGTAAAAGTATAATAAGCTATAAAGGAATAAATTATATTATTATAGATAGTAATATATAATAGTAAGGGGAATAACAAGGCCTTAGAGCCGTTAGACTAGGTATAGAATAGTAGTATATATTAGTTTACTTATAAGGATATCTTTTATAATTAAACTAAGAGGTTTATCCTAAGAGTATATTTTATAACTTACTTATAACTTAAGTAAGAGAATTTCTTAACTAAAAGCTACTCTTATACTATATATCTAAGTAATATCTAAGATTCTCTTCTTTCTATAATATTAATACTATTAAGAAGAATTTCTCTTAAAGTATCCTTATAATTAAAAAATAGTATAACTAGATTATCCTTAGTATAGTCTACTAAGTTAATTAATAGAACCCGGAGAGATTATAATTATAAACTAATAGAGAGTATACTAAGCTATCTCCTCTTATTATATAGATAGAAGTATAATAAGAATTCTTCTAAGGTTAGAAAAAGTTTAATAAACTTCAATAAGTCTATTACCTATATATCTAAACTCTACTTAGTTTCTGGATTAATTATAAGGGATAGAGAGGTAAGACAAGTAAACTATAATAAGGATTAGTCTATATAGAGATCTAGCCGAGAGGGAGTATCTCAGGCCCTATTACTTCTTAATTATAGCCTAGAGAGATCTTAAAAAGGTCTAGTAAAACCTAGCTCGCTACTATTACTACTAGAATAACCTAGACTATATACTTTATAAAGTTAATACTCTCAACAAGTCCTATACTCAAGGTTAGAAAGACTCTAATTTACCTCTTTTATAAGACTACCCTCTAAGGCCGATTAGTATTATTAATATAGATAGTCTTATAGCTTAAAAGGTTAGTTAATATATATATAAGATATATAGTATTAAGTCTAGACTCGTCTAGCCGTTTCTAGTTATTTAAATAATATTTATATACCTCCTTATTTATAATAGCCTTAATATAACTCTTAGTACCTAGAGTTTATATACTAGGGTTATCCTAGATACCTAGGTAATAGAAAGGAGGGTCCTTAGTTAGATAGTCTATATATATCTCTAGTGTATATAGTAATAGACTAAAGACTAGGTAACTAGAGACTTCAAGAAGATTATTAAAATTATAATAGTCTAGTATATAGTAGTAGACCTTGAAATAATAATCTAGGAATTAGGGGAATGATTTTAAATTTAGCTCCTTATAAATAAGTCAAAGGTTAAGGAAATCCTTAGTCTCGAGCTCAATAGCGAGTAAGGTAGTTATCTTACTAGGTAGACTAGCGAGTATTAGTATAGTAGATAATAAACTATAAGGATATAAGGCCTAGTAGAGGGACGATTTTAGTATAGAGAATAGGTAAGCTAAGAAAGAAGGATAAGTTAAAAGGTTATTAAATAGTACTAGAGTATATATAGAATAGTATATATAATATTTATTATATAGGATAAAATTTAGATACTATAGAAGAAGTAATAATAAGGTAATAACTAAAGATATAGATAATAATAAGAGCTTAGAGTAGAGAACTAGTAGAGGTATATTAGAAAATTACCCTTATACTATACTTACCTAAAACGGCAAGACCTTATACTAATTAAAGTAGAGTATAATAACTAATAAGAGTATATTTTAAAAAGCTATATAGACTTATATAAAGCTAGATCTTCTATCTTATATAGTTTTATACCTCTGAGAGTAAATTAAGGTCTAAAGAGCTTTAGTTAACCTTAGAGCTTATTTATAACTAATATATAAATTATTTATTTTATATTATAGTATAAGTACTTACTCTTCTAGTCTATAAGGAATTAAAACTTATATAAAAAATTATTTTTATAAATATAATTCTATTAATACTACTAAAGAATTAGTAGTAAGAACTTTATAACTACTAAGTTAATTAGATATAAAAAAAGTTATAAAAGCTACTTTATTATATATAGTCTATTATATTCTCTTATAAGTTACTTTTTTATAAGAATTATCTCCTATAAGTTATTTTCTCCTATAAGTTATCTTCTTATATAAAATTTCTCCTATAAGCTATCTTCTCTTATAAATATTTTCTTATAAGGTAATTTCTCTTATAAACTAGTTTTTTATAAGAAACTTTTCTTAAGAACTAGGTAGTCTATATATAACTAAAGTAAATAACTAAAAATAAGGTCCGTATATATAGGCCTTACTAAAGTTATAAGTATAATAGAGCCTTACTAGATTAGAGTTCTAGTTAAAGAATATAATAGATTAAATATTGAATTTCTATTTATAGTATATTCTTTATATATTGAAATAAATACTATAATATTTAGTAATATATATAGATTTACTTAGTTTAGTATTATAAGTATAGTTAAAACCCGTTATAGTAAGTTATATATAGAAGGATCGAGAGATAGAAATAAGATTAAAGTACTATATAGTAATACATTGATACCTTTTATTTAAAGTCCTTGAATCTATAATTAAATTCCTCTTTAAGTATACTAGAAGGTCTTTCGACTTATATATAAAAGGGTAATAGGTAAGAAGATCAAAGGAGAGATTAACCAGAAGATTCATTAAGTAAGTCTTATTTATATATCCTTAGATTATTTTTCTTAGAGAAGACTAATTACTTATATATAGCTTTAGAGATCTTAAGGAAACTAGCGAAGAAGTATAAGCTTACTAAGGCGAAGTACAAGAAGATAGTAATATATATTAAGGATCTTATAGAATACCTATAAACTAATCTAACTACTATAAAGAAGTAGTTTATATATAGCCGCTAATAGATCTAGCTTACTCTATTCTACTAGCTCACTAGGTTCTCTAGAAACCACCCTTAAGTACTCCTTAACCTCCGCTACTATAACCTTATTATAACCCTACTATAGTATCTAAATAGTAGTCCTTATTAGATCCTAATAGAATTTATATATAAGTTTATAAAGTAGTTTCTTAGTGAAAAAGATATATAAGATTTATACCTATTCTCTTTCTATACCTTGTTTTATTTATATCCTATTTAAATAATACTTATAGATACTTTAGGATTAAGTTTATCCTACCTAAGATTATCTTTAACCCCTCCCTTATCCTTAGCCTATATATCTTTCTCCTAGGCCTTATCTTTACCGATAGAGTATTTATAGCTCTAAATCTCAAGTCTACTATATAACTAAGTAAACTAGATATCTAACCTAGCCGTCAATAACTAGAATTACTCTTTAAACCAAGTATACTCGATATCCCCGTCTTTAGGAAGTTGATTAAGATAGGGTATAGATATAAGATCTTACCTAATAAGCCTCTAATATATATAACTCTTCTATTATTAATAAAGATTATTAGCCTCTTACTTAGGCTATTAGAGTCTATATACCTATACTATCTCTACTATAATACTAGTAATAAATTCAACTAGAGTAGTAAGTACTATATACTCCTACCTCTATAACTCTAGTAGTTAAGTACTAATAATCTATAACCAGAGAATATAAGTAACGCCCTCTAGAATATAATACTATAATATATAAATATCTATACTTTTATTAAGTACTACCTACCGAGGTAGTTCACTAATATCCGGGCTATTATATCTAGCTATAAGTCCTAGAAGGATCTAATATAGGCCGCCGCTTAGATAATATAATAGATTAATCCTAATTACCTATAATTTCTTATACTTAAGTAGTCCTAGTCTATAGATAAGTATCCCTAACTCCGTTAGCTTCTTATATAATATATAATATAGAACTAGTATTATAAGGGTATAGTAATGAAATAACTAGAGTACAAGGCTATAAGTAGTGAGATTATTAATCTAAGACAATGATTAAGGGCTATACTACTCAAGGAGCTCCGTAATAAGTAGAATATAGAGTACTCTATAAATAAGGTCGAGCTATAGCTCGCTAGGCTTAAGTTTAATAATACCCCGAAGACTAAGGTTATACTACTTCCCGAGATACTACTAATATAAAAGTACTTGGTTAAAACAATAATAACCCTTCTAGGTATAACTATAGAGGAGGAGTTCCACTAGTATAATACTATAATCAAAGCTATTACTAACTACTACTACTTCTAAGAAGACGGAGCTATTACTATAAGACTACTAGCTTAAGCTAAAGAAGTCTATCTATAAGTACTAGCTACTAATACCAAGAAGTAGATACTTAGTAATATAATATTACTTATATTCAAGGAGAAGAGGCCTACTATCTACTTTATATAATTAGAGGAGAGGAGTTTATTATTCAAGAAGTATATATATTTATTTATAAGTCCGGGTAATCTAACTAAGTACTTTAAGTAGAAATATTTAACTAACATTAGAGAAGGTAATTAGATTAGGTATAAGGTCTATTAGATATCCTTGGACTATAAGATATACCTCTAGAATTATATATAAAGGATTCATGGGATGGTTTCTTAAGCCTAGTAAAGGTTAAATAAGATATAGACAAAGGGATAAGACGGGCCGGTAGCTTAGGAAAGAGTTATACTAGGTTAATACTCCTATTATCTTAATTTATAATCTAAAATAGAGAATTTAGTAATAGTACTTAGGATAGGAGGTAAAGTATATTTTTTTTAGTAGTTAGAATTAGGTACATTAAGAGAGTTATTTAGAGTTCAGAGAATAGAGTAGTAGGGATTTAAATAAGCTAGTTAATATAATTAGTTTATCTATATCCTGGAATTAAGTCAAGGAGTAGTATATTATACTTCTATAAGGTAAATAAGATTTACTATAAGATATATTATAATATAGCTTTAGGTTAGATCCTAGAGTTTCACTAAACTTTAAAGTAATCTAGTAAATTTTATAGTAGTATAGAAGGTTCAATAATTAGATATTCCTATATAAACAAGGTACCTAATAGTGAACGATTCTATAGGATCTATATTAGTTTATATATAGTACTTTAGAGTATCAAGTATATATATATCTATTTAGTAACTAGACTAACTTTCTTATCTAAAATATTAAAACCTTTAAAACTAATTATAACCTATTCTTTACTTTATAATCTTAATACTAGTTAAAATACCTATAAATAAAGTTAGATTATATCAAGAGAAGAATACAATAAGTTGAACTTATCTAGAGTCTTCTTAATATTACTATAGATTATAAATTAGCTAGTAGTTAGTCTACCTACTATAAATAGATATATAGAAAGACTAGTAAAGGATCCACGGAGACTAAGCTCGCTAGTAATCTTAATTAGTCAAGAGATAGTACTCTCACCGGGTAGGTCCTTTATCTTATTTATTTTAGATAGTATAATATTAGTAGACTAGGAAATAATAATAGTAGTAAAACTAGTAAGAAGACTAGATCCTAAGTTAATAGTAGTCTAGGCTCCGCTTAATATAGTAGACTTATTGAATATACTAAAGATAGTCTTAGTTATCTTCTCAAAGGTAATAAACTTAGTAATTATATAAGGAACCCTATATAAATCTTAGCTTTAGTTCTATTATACTATTTATATCCTATAGTGTGAGAGTAAGTAGGGTGATTAGTATACTATTTAAAGAGGATTAGACTAAATCCGGAGTAGAAGGTACTAATACCTTCGTTTTTAAGAATCTTCCTGAATCTACTAATTAGACTATTTATAAAACTAGGTATTGAGACAAGGTGGATACAAGTAGCCTTGAGAGGGTAGAGAGTAACAGAGGCGAAGAACTTAGTATAACTAGTAGATATAAAGTAGATAAGTATATAATTCTTATAGGCTTTATTAAGACTAAGGATATTAATAGATTATTACTTAAAGAACTTATAACTACTAAACTTAAATATACCTTATATAAAATATCTAGTATAGATAGGGCTAAAGCTAGTTATAAGAGTACTAATATCTTTATTTTAGATAACCTAGTAGAAGCTACCGATTATACTACGATTATAAGTAGTAAGGTCGAGCTAGATCCTGGTCTTTATACTATAGGAGGAGTATTAGTGGATAGTAGCTAGACTAGAGATAATAGAACTATATACATCGATTAGAGTAAATATACTATAGGTTATAGAATAGCCTAGTATACTAGTAAGAGTAAAACAAGAGTAAAGATTAAAACCCTTAGGTTTCTTTTATATAATATACTAGGTAACTATAGTAGGAGAGATAGTAGCTATTATAAAGGTAGTATTAAGTATAATAACAGAGATAAAGATTAATTAAGTAAGTAGAAAATAAGTCTTTTTTATAGCTCGCCTTATACTAATTAGATTAGAAGAAAGTTACCTGATAGCTAGCCTTACCGGAGTATATTTTCTACCTATCAACCTTCTAAGATTAACTAAAATATATATATTTCTATATTTTATAAATGGTTCTCGAGAGCTCTTATATAAGAATACTATAGCTTTCGAGTATTATTATAAACTAAATCCTATTAAGTATATATATTATTATATATACTAAGGTTAAATAGATAACTAATCTTTTATCTACTTATTAAGCTTATATTAGATTACTTCAACTACTTTGGTATATAAAAATCTCAGTATATAAATAAAGTTTTTATACTTTGGAATTAAAGCTATATAGATTCTTTAATTATTTATTAATACCTCGCTAAGTACTATAGTACAATAGTTAAGTATTATTATAGAGCTAATATAGGGGCTGTATTAAAGGGTCTTAGGGGTCTCTAGGGCCTTCTAAGTAGAGATAGTATTCTTTCCTAATTAGGTAATTTATATATAAGGATTAAAATAATAATATTTTCAACTTTTATATAATTAATAGTATATAAACCTCCCTTCTACCTTAATTATAACTACTCAAAGAACATTATAAGATATAATTTCAGGGTAATTATCTTAAAGATAATTCTTTATAATATTCTATATTATCTTAATAGAATTTAAATCTAGAGAGAAAGGAGGCTAGAATATTATTATAATCCCTCACTCTCTAAGCTTTTATCTAGTATCTACTATAGTATACTCTAATACTTTATCTTATATAAAAACTAAATATATCCCCTCTCTTCTTATTATCTCTAAATAACTATAGATTATTAGTATAGTATATATATAATAAGACTCTTGATTAATTAATCTCTAGTCTTTCTCCTAGAATATTCCTAGTCCTTGAGTATACCTATAAAAGTAACCCTAAAACATCTATCCTTTCTTCCTTTAATATCTTTCTATTATATATATAGAGTCCTATTCTTTTCCTAGTTAATATATAACTTAAGTTTATATATATTATCCTCTAGTAATCCAAGTCTCGTCCATTTATAAGATCTAATACTATTGATCTAATAACTAGTTTATATACTCTTATACCTATTGTAATTAAACTATCTAGTTCTTCTCTGAAATAAAAGGTTTTTATATAGTTAATTAATAATAAAACCCTTTATATAAAAGTACTAATCGAATAGTATTCTTCTTAACTCTAAAGTTAAGTATCTTAGTGAGTTTTTAGAATAATATACACCGGTTCTTAGAAGAAGTATATATAAATTCCTATTCCCCTACTAAAAATTATACTTTTAAGTAGTACTAGTAGATACTGAATTATTACTTTAAAATACAGGATATCAATAATACTACTTCTATTAGTATACTAGTATCTAACTACTAGGATATATCCTCTATATAAATCACTTACTATTATACTTAGTAAGTTAAAGCGGTCCTTATAGAGAGTATATATTAGTATAGACAGACCCTCTTCTTCTTAGAATAAAGAATCCAATTATATTATAGTAAAAGATATATATAACAACTATAATATATATCCCTTATACTCTAAATAATATTAAAATTATATAAATTACCTCTATTTCTAATAGTAATTATAATAGTAATTAGACTTCTATCTATAAAATTTATTACCTCCCTTATTATCTAGAATCCTCTAATTAATCTCTATTTATTATAAAACCCATCCCCTTATTATATCTTAATCTATCTTATCCTATTTAATATACTATACTCTTTCTATCTATTCTAATATATAAGGTCTATTCTATATATTTATAATAGCTATCCTTATTAGTATCCAAGTATACTTAATTATATTTATATTAGATGAATTCCTAATATATTTATAAAGTAAATAACCCTTCTACTTAAATAATAAGGAGGTATATTAGCTAGTATAAGATGGAGCTCTATCTTATTGGAGTATAAAAGGTAGTCCATCTATTGAATTAAGCCTATCTATAAATAGAATAAGTTTAGGAATAATAACCTCTTGATAATACCTTATAAAATCAATACCTCCCTTACCCTTCTCCCTCTTTATTATCTCTTTCTTCTAAAACACCTCCTAAGTTACCGACTTATCTAGCTTCTTTCTTCTAAGTCTCTACTACTTAAGAATATCTATAGCTTGTAAATAAGCCTATTCTACCTCTTTATATAGTAGTAGAATAGTATTATATTTATTAATAATAGCTTAGTATTTCTTTTTTTCATCTATAGTTTTAGTATAATAGATATAACAAGGCCCTTTATAATTGTATAAAAAGTAACCCTAGAATATTACCTTACTATAGTTATTATACCTAACTTTAATATAGTTCTTATTATATTTATCTTCTAGTATCTATAATATTAGATACTTCCTATAGTACTCTCCAACTAGTATTATAGCCTTATCTATCTATACTACCCTCTTCCAATTATCTAATATCTAGTCCTTTTATAAGAGTATAATCTTATATCGTTAGGCTTCTTGAATTAGTATAAGGGAGAGTTTCTTTATAGGTTTAACTTGATTAATATTATATACCTTCCTAACCCTAATTAATATATTTTACTATTTTTAAGTCTATTTCTTATCTTATACTATTAGTTAATTTCTTATATATTAGTACCTACTAGTACTACTTAAAAGTATAAGTTTTAGTAGAGGAATAGGGGTATTAGTTAACTATTATAGATTACTATATATTATAACTTAATTAATAATACTCTTCTTATAGGGAGTATCTTAGTTTAGTTCAAGAGGTATAACTAGAGACTAGGGGGATATAATTATATAAAGTTTTTAAAAGAAGGTAAGATAATTGAATTAGGACAAAGGGCTAGTTTAGCTCCGATAGTTATTATCAAGAATAAAACTCCCTACCCTTAAGTTAGGAATATAGCTATATTCAATCTAGTTCTAATAATACAATAGGGTAAAATAAGTCTAAATCCCCCTCCTCTAGTTAGTCTAAGAAATATATACTTTCTAAGTAGGAGTTATAAGAAGTATATATCTCTGGTACTCTAAAATAGTCTTAGCGATAGGGGAGGGGGGTTTAGACTTATTTCACCTTACTATATATATAAGATAATAGACCTCACTCTTATAAGAAGTTTAAGTAATAACTATAGTCTAAACCTCCTTATCTACTAATAATAAAGACTAGATCTAGTAGTATTGGAGCTTTTATACTTTAACTATTTATAGACTAATACAGGAATAGTATAGAGGGAGACGATAGATATAGACTCAACTTCTATTTAAATATATATTAGTTAAATTACTAGAGTATATCTATAGTATAGTTTAGTATATTACCTTATAGTTAAGTATTTACTTTTATATACTAAGATTACTATATAAAATTTTAAATATTATATAGGTATTATACTCTTATACTCTCTATCTATAAAATATTCTTATAATAATACTTATACAACTATTACTATTAGTAAAAGGTACGATACCTAAAGAATTAGGAATTATAAGTAGTAGGTAGTAGTAGTAGTAAGTATCTTACCCTCTATGAATAATATATAAAGGTAGATATACTATATATATATAGTTATATATTATATATCAACTTATAGATAACTTCCTACTTAGGATACTAGACTAATATTATTATAGTAAGGTAGAAGAATAGATAAGTCTCTTATTAACTACAAGGACAGGAAGTAAATTATATATTACCTAGAAGAAGTATATAATTCGATTAGGATCTCACTAGGGTACTCTCAAGGAGTAATATTACTAGGTCTAATTTAGATAATCTAATAATACTATTACTCGATATAACTATATTAAATTTCAACGATAGTAACTTATATAACTAGAATAATAACCCTAACTTTATATATAATAGAGATTATAATATAAGGACCTAAGAGGATACTCTTATAAGGTAATTAATATCCCTAAGTACCCGGACTATATATATAATATACGAACTTAAAGGTATAGATAGTACTATACTACTAATAGTAAATTCACCAGTAGTTAATAAAGTATTCAAGACTATAAATACCCTAGTTTATATCATCAATAGTATCTTATATATACTTCCTTATAACCCTTAGCCTATAAAGAGATCGAGCGATAGTAGAACACCGACTATAGTTTAGTCTTCCTAGCCCTTACCTTTTACTAGTATATTCTAGCTCTCTTTAGAGCTATTTATAACTTGATTCAACGATTACTCAGATCTATAGACCCTGTAAGTAAGTAGTAATAGAAAGCCTTATATAGTAATAGGGTGTCTTCTACCTAATTTATTATAGTATTATAACTTATTATATATATAATCAACTATATAGATAGAAGCCTTCGAATAAGGAGCTAAGATACTAGTTACTTAGTTATTATTATTCATCCCTATAATTTAATATTTAGACTCAAGGATAAAGAGAAAGGTAATAGCTTATAATCTATTATTAATCTTACTTAGGAAATACTCAGAGTACTCCCTGATAAGTATAATAAAATCAAACAGGCTATTCAGGGACTATAAACTTATATTAAAGAAAGTATATAATACTTAGTAAAGATAATAAAAGATAGATATAATTATATACTATTAGTAGTACTTTAGATACTATAGAATATAACTATATTATAGTATTTCATGATATAGTTAATATTATATCTAAGGAGTACTTCTATAGAATAGAATTCTTAGTATTAAGCTTCCCCTATAGTTATATAACTAAATATATAACGAAGCTAAACCCTATTCGGCTAGTTATATCTAAATATATATATATTTCTTAAAGCTTTAAATACTTCTTCAAGAAGTTAAACTAATTATTAAATAAACTATCTATATTACTAAATATCTAGTTAAAGTAATCCTTCCTAGTAATAATAGAATACTCCTTGGGTTCCCTTAGTAAATTAAATACCTCCTTCTACCTTGACGCTAGGAAAACCTAGTCTAGCTCGGGTATTACTATAAAGATAAGTATAGAGTTGATTTTTAAAAGTAGATATATAATACTCTAGCTAAGGCCTTATATATAACTCTAGACAATAGTATAATTCTCTACTAGTAGATTTATACCCTCTATAGTAGTAAAGAAGCTAAGACTAGACATCTAGCCTAATAGTATAATACTATCCTCGTCTATAAGTAGTAGGTATATAGGTTCCTCTCTGTTAAGCTAATTAGTATAGTTAGCTAGGGTAAGTTTAAGGATAGTCTCGCGGTAATTAGGATCACTGGTTATATTAATTATAGGTACCACGGATACTATAGTAGTAACCTACCTATCTAAAGCTACTATTATAAGTATAATATTACTATTGAAATAAAGCCCCTAAAGTATAATTTTTTCTAGATCTACTAGAGGGTTCTTAGAAAGCTATAATATCAAGTTAATAAAATCTTTAACTTACTAGTATATATTAGTCTACTATCTAATTCAGAAGGTTAGTAGATATCATTAATAGATATCTTAAAATCCAAGATCTAGTAAGGCTTATATTATACCTTAGCTCACCGTCGCTAGTACCAATACTATATATATTAAAGATAAGTATAGTAAAGCTATACCTCTGGTACTACTTAGTAACGTTGAGTATAACTATATCTCTAGGTATATTAAACTATATAGTATATTATTAGATAATATAAGCTTCTCTATAGTAACTTAGATATAGATATACTAATATACTCCTATAAAGAGAATAATACTAGATCTATATCTTTCTGATAAGTATAACTAGCTATATAATATAACCCTACTAAGGGTCTTGAACTTAATATCTTTATAGGATAGTAGAGCTATTACTATTATATTATCTTACTGAAAATAGTTTAAGGGAAACGTCCTAAGTTAAACTAAATAATATACTTTTTAATACTCTAGTAATACTCTATCTTTTATTAGTAGTATTTATTTTAGTCTATAATCCTTGTATAAATAATACTATAGCTTAGTACCTAACCCAGAGTCGATAATAAACTTCCTATAAATTCTTATTTCTAGCTAGAGATATAGAGAGTTATTAGAAACTTCTATACCCTCAAGAATAGACATCAGCTATCCTATAGGAGTTTTCTAACTACTTTACACCGACACGATTTATAGTCTTATATAAAGGCTAATTAGTCTTTATATTTAATTAATTATCTAATTAAAACTTTAGAGAGATTTAGAGACTTTTTTCTAGTATAAATAGAACTATAAATTTATATTTTTTTCTATAGTATTAATCTCTAGTAGTTATTTAAAACGGATATATTACTAATCTATATATACCCTTTTATATTAGTATCTAGGGATAAGAATTATATAGAGTAATAACTTAATTAAACTTAATTAAGATTATATATTATAAAGATTAGATACTTTTAGATATATATAAACTAGTATATTAAAGTATTTTAATTCAATAATAATATTAGTATATATTATAATATCTAATTAAATATTAATATTAATTAAGGAGCCTATATAATATATTTTCTAAATAGTAGTATAAGTCTCTTAGTAGTCTTAAATAACTATCTATACTACTTACTTTAAGAATAATTATATTATAAACCCTAAATATACTTAATACTATCTACTCTATAAGTAAAGGTATAACCTACCTCTTCGCCTAGATACCCTATATATATATA
>PDUO01000002.1:237648-247793 GCA_003008705.1 Pezicula radicicola | reverse complement strand
TTGGCTTGAGTAATTCACTTGGCTTGAGTAATTCACTTGGCTTGAGTAATTCACTTGGCTTGAATAACTTCCTTCCCTACTATTACTCTAACTAACAATATCCCACAGTTCATGGCACTAACCTCCGTAATGGAATCAAGATACAATTTCGTTAGTACAAGCTGGCTCTACGGAGGAACCTACAACCAATTCCGAGTATACCTAAAGAAATTCAACATCAGTCAAATGGGTAGAGGGACAGAATCCAGCAGATATCGCAGCTGCTATCGATGAAAAACAAGAGCGGTTTATATCGAAACGATCGGTAACCCAAAGCATAATGTTCCCGACATCGAAGCGATCGCTAAGGGTAGCACATGATGTTGGTATTCCATTGATCTGCGACAACACATTCGGCATGGGTGGCTATGTTTAGCAACCGATTTCTCTAGGAGCAGATATAATTACACATAGTGCTACGAAATAGATTGGAGGTCATGGAACAAGTAGTAAGCAATATATTTTGTTTGTTCTTAAACCATTGAAACACGGTCTGACGACGTTGAGAGCATGCCTCAAGGCTCTTACTCCTACTCCTTGAGAAGAAATATAGCACTAATCTATTTAAGTGGGTAGAATCGTTATAGACGGTGGGAAATTCGATTGGTCTAAAAGTCGAAAGTTTCCAGGCTTTACCGAGGAAGCTGATGGATATCACGGAAAGAAATTCTGGGATGCATATGGATTTAAAGCGCTCTCGGCTAAACTTCGAATGAATGCTATGAGAGATTTGGGTCCTTGTACGAGTCCGTTCAACGCCTGGCTCTTTTGTATGGGTCTTGAGACCCTTTCTTTACGCGGCGAACGTCATAACTCGAATGCTCCTGCCTTCGCACCATGGCTCGAATCTCATCCATCTGTAAAATGGGTTTTATGTCCTGGTTTACCCTCTCACCTCGATCACGAATACGCTACTAAGAACCTCAAGCATGGATACAGCGGTGTATTGACATTCGGTGTTGATGGAACGATTGAACAAGTATCTGCTGCGAATGTAGGAGATGCCAAGACACTTATCATTCATCCGTGGAGAACTACTCATCAACAACTACCGGACGAGGAGAAGATGCAAGCTGGTGTTACACCGGATTTGACCCGGGTTAGCTTGGGGTTGGAGCATATTGATTTTGAGCAGGCGTTTGTGGGGGCTGGGATAATCCTGTTACGAATGGTGTTAAGGCTCTTAATTAAGATCGAACGAATTGGGAATTTCCCGTTACCGTATACTCTATTCTGACTAGGGGAATTTGTTTAGAACTGGTTAGAGTAGCGAGTCTTTTGTTTTTTTTTCTAGGATAGCTTTTGAAGCGTAGGCGGTAGATGGGGAAGAGAGACCTGCATAGATAGGAGAATATACACTGTCGAACTTTGTCGCTGAAACATGACTTTGCAGAGTTAGGAAGGTATAAGTGACGACAGCGTGCAGAAGCGTAACATATAATTTTATTTAGAGTAGTACGAGTAGACAACTTGATTGAGTCTCGGTTGATTTACCTGACTTTTAATGCTGGGCATTTTGTAGCAAGCCAAGGAGGATATCGGCTTCCCCGCCTCCATAGACTATGTCTAGAATATTCTTCACTACCACTCGTTCTACCCCATCCGTGCCTGTCTCCCACCCTGGTGAGACATTTATGTCATGTGAACTGATGAACAGGTCCGGGCAGTGTTAGCTTGAAGGACTAGATTCGGGACATGGGTATGGCTATAGGGGGCGGGGAACATACTGTACGTAGATATGAATATAAGGGTGTGTTTGTGGTATTATTTTTGTCTTTTGTGCTACGAAAGTTGGTTTGACACCTGACTCGTAGCACAGAAGAGTGCATCTTTCGCTACTGTAAGGCTGCATGGTTGTTCATAATAACTTTGAACATGGTTGAATTCTTAAGTCTGAGTGGATATGGGAAGAGAATCTTCTGGGGTGTTTTTAGGGGAAGCCAAAAGATTACTTACCTATCACAATGTTATCAATGCGGAAGGTTAACTCCGCAAACTTAAGAATCGAGGTACGAGTACAGTACAGTGTTGTAGGGCAGAACTCAGCATCTTTCTATTGAATATCGGCCCACACAACTACGAGTAAATCCACCTTTAAAATATGCCGCAATGATTCACAATTCGACCGCTTCATTAGCCTTTCCTACAGGATCGTACAGTATCTTTCACTACTCTTCACTGTATCCAGGCGCGGTTACCCCATATCACGTGGTAATTACTAAGTGATACCCCTGTTCTCCAATTTCAAATCCCGAAACCTTCTGGTCGGGCTTTGCGAACTCAGGGACACGGCACTTGTAATTGGGCCATTGACGACTTTTCACGTTCTGGCCTTACCTTCGGTCTGACCACACTACAGTGCCCTGTAGAGTACTCTTATCTACTTTGGACATTCCTCATCTCATGACATTCTCTTACACTTGACTATATACTGTACATACAAGTGCAGTACTTGCACGCCACAAACATCTATATACTTGTACATAATATCCTCTATTGAACTGGCGCCTTCCGAGTACCCCGCCACTGTACGCCATTGTACGCCATCATACGCCAATCGCGAAGTGCCATTGCGGGTAGTCCAGTTCCGCAAGCCCCGCGCTCACAACTCATTTTTCGCCATCTCTACGTAGACTACCTACACAACTCTTCAGATAGGGCTATAGGGCTAGATTGAATCCAAAGACAACCGCAGTCCTGTCTAGGCTTCAGCACAATGAATGAAACAATCGCCAATTCCAAATATACTACCAGCAACTCCACCTCATGCAAGCCCAGGAGGAAGTTCGATAAACCACCTGTCAAATTAGCTTGTCTACAATGGTCAGTCTTCATCCGTTTCATCCTACTCGCTATAGCATTACAGTTACTAACAACGTCCAGTCGAGCCTCACGTACAAGATGTGATGGGAAGGAGACATGCTCCAATGTATGCACTCACATGATGAGGAATACTGAATACCCCTGATCACTCCATCATTGACAGCCACTTAGTGCCTTGCAAAAGACAAACCCTGTACTTATACACAAAGCAGGCGTGGTGGTGCTAGGATCCGCAAGGACAAAAAGACTGTAACAATTGAACTTGAACATATCGAAACTGCGACTTCGTCACCTGACTCGGCCAGCCAGCCTAGTGCAAATGTCAATCTCGATCAGTCTGACTTGCTAGAGCTTTGCCAGCCTGCTGAAAGTAAGTTCGTTTGGCACATTTCGCTGCTATAAATGTTGACAATGTACTCTAGCAAATGCCCTTCCTCTACCACTCTTTCTGGCTCAACCCGGAGCTGGATTGTTCTACCAAGACTCTTCATCCGAGGACGCCGACTTCATCTTCGATACTATCTTCGCCAGTAATTTTGAGCCGAACGATAGTGGTTATGGATCTCCTGAGCAATCACGCAAAAGTACTGAGACTGAAGAGCCACGGTCGGCAGTACTACGTGTTTACTCGAGCGATGAAGACATGTTAGTAAAACTTTTCGAGCAATTGTTTCAGTTTCTTTCCTCTCACCAAGCACCTCTGAGCTATTCTACAAGTTGCAAATAGCTAGTTTCATTGCCACCTCCGATTGCTAACCCTTTGAAAGTCTCAACGCCTATTATGTATACATACATCCATACTTCCCGGTGCTACCACCCCCAGAACCACATCAAGTAATGGACAATCCCAAAGCCGGTGTGCGAGGGACGACAGACGGCATGTTCATCAACTCCAATTCCAGCGATTTCATGCCTTCATCACCTCTAAGTCTCGCCCTCTCCGCCACACTAGCACTCATTCCTTACCCAGACGATCCCGATCCTACAAGCGAAGAATCAGTTCTTCTTCGTCGCTGCCAAGCCCAGTCATTCGCGCTATCTGCAGTAGAAAGTATCGAGACCGAGTCAGAACTTCTCTATTCTAATACCAAACCATCTGAAGCTCTCAGCCAAGGGCCATCACTACTACCTCGAAAACCATTTCATAGCAAATGCCCTATTGAGAATGAGAGCATTGTTGCTTTGTTGATTCTTGGGACATATGAGTATGCACAACGGGGAAATATTTCCAAGTTGAGGACTCGTGCGGGCCAGGCTTTGGTGGCTGCTATGGGGTCTGGGTTGCATGCGAGAGGGAATGACGATGGACCGTATGCAGAAGCTGATCGTCGTGCTTGGTGGATGACGGTAAGTGCTTTTGATGTTTTCGCAGCCTTATTTGCTGACAATTAGATAGTACATACTTGTTTGCCAAGGGTCTATTCTAAGTAATACGGTAAGTAATCTACTCCTACGTAAAATCCACGTGTCTAATGTAAAAAACAGCCATCTACCATCTATCTTTACGATCCTCGGTTCACGACCCCAGGTCCTACATTTCTGGCCGATCAAAAGGTACGCCTACAGTCCATGGGCTCAAAAGGCATTATCAAAAGATTCTAATACAAATTTAGGCCTGGAAGGTATTCCTACAAGCTCAGCAAGTCATCATTTCGGCTACCCAATTTGTTCTTGACCTAGAAAATACACTGAAGTCAAAATCAACCCAGACCTCGATAGGCGAGCGCATGCTAGAACTAGAGGCCTTAATTGAGCCACTTGTCAACGAAGGAGACCAATGGGCATTAGAACCATCTCTTCCCATATCACTAGACTGGTGTGAAATGAAAGTCTGCCAGGCACTACGAGGAATGGCACGAATCAAGCTGAATAGGTACTTCCTAACTTACCCCCACCTGCTACCTCGGCTTCCCATTCCCCTCTATCCCAGACTAACAATTCTCTTCAACAGTGCAAGAATAAAACTACACCGCTACAGCGCCTTCTACGATATACCAGTCTTCACCAAGAAACATTGCGACCTAGCATCGACATTCGATCAAGCCAACGAACAACAAGCACCACCACCAATCTGTCCCTGCAGCAGCAAATACCACAACACAATTCAATCCTTCCTAAACCTCGATTTCACGCAACCAATGCGAATCACACCCTCCCCACCATCCTCCTACAGCTCCACACTGTCCACACCATCAACCCAATCATCAACCCAAGTAACCCAACAAACCTGCTCAATCCTCCCCTTCTCCTCCCACTTCTCAGCAAAAGTATGCATGAAATCCGCCTTCAACATAGCACGTTCCTTTCAAAACCTCCCATATCCCGATAATACTCCAAACATGTTAAACCTCAGAAACGAATTAAAGATCAAAGAATTCGAGAGGCCGAGAATGGTTCCTGTTTTTGCTTGTTGTGCTATGCAAAGTAGTTATGCGATGGTTATGTTGTGTTATAAGACGAGAGCTATGGGCTTGGGAAGTGGTGAGGAGTCGCCGGCTGGGAGGTTGTTGGGTCAGTTGGGGGAGGGGCTGAGACTTGTTTTGGATGCGTTGAGGAATTATTCTATTGCATATGAGGCTTTGGGTGGGATGAAAGGTAAGTTGTCTCACAAGTTTTGATATCCGAACTTTGGCTGATTTGGAGATAGATCAAATTGGTGTTGCGGCTGACTCGGTAAATGTTATGCTGCGTGATGGGGGGGGTTCTAATATGGATGAGTTTTAGTTGTAGGAGAGGTGCATTTGGTTGTAGGAGGGGGGGGTTTTGGCTGGTTAGACGAATAGGTGTGTACAGATGTATGATTTTAGGGAGGGGGGGGGGGGTAGGATTTCGTTCAGGTGGTTTAACATGTATTATTGTAGTATCTAGGAGTTTTTAGTTAGGTACAATGTTTAGTTAGAGAAAAGTGAGTTATAGGAGTGGTAGGTAGGTAGGCATGTGGTATTGTATTTTATGAACGACTTAGTGTGCGAACAGGCCTAGTTATAGTAGACGGCTGCCTGAATACTCCTAATTTTCTATCTATTGACACCCAGAGCCAGTCTTTAGAGATACTCAGTAAAATGCAAAGTGCAAAACTCGTCTCTATTTCCTTTTTAGTAGTCTACTACATGCCTTCAAATTAGCTTCCCCATTTATTTCTACTTCTCCCTCGGAATTCTCGTCTTAGTTTCAACATGCACCTCATTCAAAACATGCCTATCAATAAACGCCGCAGCAAAAATAGAAAGTCCCGCAAGCCCCGTATAAAAAATCCACATATTTCTCAAACTCCAAGCAAAAGCCTCTTTAACCACCATCTTTTGTGCTTCATCACCAATAATCGCCACAACACCCACATTAGCAGCAGCAGAACCTCCGCTCAATAATTCCGTAACATTTTTTGGAATATTATTTGGTGGTGAAGATAAGGAGGGAATTTGTAAATCCATTGAATTTTGGAATATTACTCCGCCGAGTACGACCGAGAGGGATGTTGCCATGTTACGTACAAAGCCGAAAGTTGAGGTTGCGGTTGCTACTTGGGATTGAGGTATTATGGCTTGGATTGCTAAGAGGGGCGCTTGGAATAGTAGACCGGCGCCGAAGCCGGCTAGAATTTGGAAGCCGATTATGGTTGGTATGGATGTTGTTGCTGCGAAGTGGATGTAGAGACCGTTACCGATTGTTAGGAGAATTGTTCCTATGTATATTAGTTCGAGGTAGCTAGATGGAAGATTGATGAGTTAGTATTGGTTGGTTTAATTGAGATTGGGGGGAGGGTTTGAAGGTGATTAAGATAGCTTACTGGCCTGTTCGATGGATGAAGACTCCAACTCCCATACCGGCAAGTGCTTCGGTTATTGTTATTGGGAGGATGAGGATTCCTGACTCCAGGGGTGAAGCTTGGCGTGCTGACTGGAAGTAGAGTGGGAGGTAGAATTCGCCTCCGATGTAGACCTGTGTATGTCGACGTCAGTTCTGAAATTAAAATCTCTACATAGATGAACTTACCATGCCGTGAAGCGCGCAAACAGCAAGACATGCAACGTTGGAACGGTTCCTAAAAAGCGAAAGTGGCATAAGTGGATACTTTGCAAGCCGTTTCTCGCTGTAAATGAAAATCCCGGACATCAGTGCCCCAAAGATGATCAAGCAGAGGACCTGAGGAGATTTCCATCTAACAGGCACTAATAGTCAGCATATTTCATCTCAGGGAGCACTACGTTGAAGATAAAACCACACCCACGGAAACGTAGCACCACCAAACTCCAGCCCAAGCAAAACCATAATAGTCACAGCCAAAATGCTCAGACTCCCAGCCCAGTCCACAGCCTTGATACCATCCTTAGCCGAAGTCTTCGGATTATGAACATCTAAAAACAAAAACAGCAATATAAAAGCAATCCCACAAACAGGAAGATTAATCCAAAAACACCATCTCCAACTCAACTTTTCAGTAAATGTTCCACCTAAGATAGGACCCACAGCTCCAGCAATAGCCCACATAGTCTCAATAAGACCCATAAATAAACTTCTCTCTCTAACACTGAAGAGATCTGAGAGTATAATCATAACCATTTGAAAGAGTCCTCCTCCAGCTACTCCTTGTAAAGCTCTACCTGCGATCAACATACGCATGTTAATGGCGTTTGCACATAATGTTGAGGCAATGAAAAAGAGTGTTACTGCTGAGAGAAGAATTGGTTTGCGACCCCAGATATCGGAGAATTTGGCCCATATTGGTACGAATGCTGCGTTTGCTAGTAGATAGGCTCCACCGATCCAGACGTATCCTGAGGCTGAATGAAGTGTTGATGTTATGGTTGGGATTGCTGTGGCTATGATGGTTTGGTCTAGGGCTGCGATGAAAACTGAGAGCTACAGTGAGAAACTACATTAGCTTTATATGTAAGTGGCCGTCTTTGGACGAATATCGTAAGAATTGCGTAACTAGTAGTGCGGGAGAAGTCTTTCCAATTATTTTCCCATTCCACAGCTAAGTAAACAGAAGCTTCCATTCCCACTTCCACTTGTAGCTGTGAGTTCTCTGTTCTCCGTAACACTGCTTCTTTTTCACTGTGCTGTGCTCACCATTAAAGCCACCAAAACAGCAGCCATTCTAAGCTTGCTCCGCACTTTGACTGGCTCTTCCATGACTTCCTGACCGACACTCCCATCAATTTCTTCAAGCTCAATGCCAATTTCACATGGTGCTACAACTGGGGCTCCGACATTTGTTGGGCTAACATGAAGCATTATATCAGGAACTAATTCAGGTTCCATTGTGCCTTTTTGGTTTGCCATTGTTCCGAGAAAATATATATAAAAGAAAGGAGTTTTAGAATGACGAATTTATAAACTGGAAGGAACGAAGTGAGAAAGCAGATATTTTCAAAGGAAGACTCTATTCAGGAGTCGTTCTAAGGGCGTGGCTAAAGGTAGGGAACAGAGCAAAGATGGGGAACGGAGCTCGGATATCGGTGTCCGGACACTTAGGGTTGTTCGGTTTAGTGCATTTCCGACGTTAAAACCGCTGCACACTTCAACTACGATTTCAACGATTTGCCTTTCTTTTCTGTAGGTTATGCTGATGTCTTGAAGATGTTTTGTGCGTTGGTATTATCTAGTTTATTGGCTACAAAGCTCACCTGCATTTGCAAATTGTTGATATCAAAGAGGGAAAGCGGAGTTGTACAACCAGATATAAAGGTTATGAGCCCAAGCATATCCCAATCACAGAGATATGCTCTTTTTAGTCCCCAAAAAGCACAAATACTATAGCAGAGTCTTGTTTTAATCTGATAGGAACTAGGTAGAGTAAGCAAATTACAAGGTTGCATATTAGCCGAGGTCAGGAAAGGGTTTCCAACCTCGCTTAAATAGGATGATAGCACTGCAGTGCGGTAGAACTTGCTAAGTAGAGCTTGTAGTAATGCCAACGAAAGAGTAACGAATATATAGTTGTCAAGTAGCTGTCGTGCAGGTCTCTGGAATGCTTGGCCAATTGTAGGTTGCCGTATGGTGCTGGAATTCGCATGGTCAAAGCCGGACCGTACGGTGGGCTTCCGATAGTAGCACGAGGTTGTAGTGATGATGGCCAGAACAAGATCTCGAATCTGCGGTTTGTAAACTCTGGTAAGAGTGACGAGTATCTAGCAATAAATATATCCGAGTTCGCGTAGTGGTAGTTTGCTAGGAGAGAAAGAGAAGAGGAGAGGAGAGGAGAAAACGAGAATATACGCATCTTGGCTTTAGTGAAACCGGTTTCTGCCGCAACTTACCAATTGACCTGTTAGAGTATCTTATTTGATCTCAGTAACTCACTAAGATTCCCACCAAAACAAAATATTTCGTTCTTGAGAATCTTCTTCTTTTCTCCTTGTCCATAACTTCACCTTCAACCACGGCTGCGACTTCAGTTATGGCTCCAACATCGGAGAAACAGTCTAAATATATGGGAACCGCTTAGAAACCGACTGCCAGAATAATGGTGTCGGCTCATCTGTGGCATGAACTGAGTAGGCACGATTTATGGTTTCTAAACTGAATGGCAATACTGGTATATTTGGCAACAACTAGTGTTTCTTGACAAGTAACCTGGGTCGTGTCGTCCTCTCTCACCATTGGCAATCCAGTCCGCCATCTGCCATCTGAACTTGTCCTCGGGGTCCCGATCAGACGGTCCTAAAGGGTTGCTCTTTCGCTTTAGACTTGCTGATGGGATGGTAGGTATCGTCGCAGTTGGTTCAGCTGGTGCGGCTGGTACATGTGACTCAACTTCCGCCAAACTAGTTGGAGCTGTCTTCTTATGTTATACAAGTTGTTTATACATGATTTAGTACTCACTCTCTTTTATATAGATAGAGCCTTATTTTCTTACCTATAGAAATCAAGCAACTATCCATTGACTTCCGATCCATATATTCGTCAATATATTCTCCCATTTAGCAACACGATACGATCTAGGTTACTTGTCAAGAAGCACCAGCAGACACAGACAGTGCGAGATCTTCATTCGGAAAATTCCACTCAGCGGTGAGGAGTGGGAGGATAGAGAAGAGAAGAGAAGAGATTAGAGCCATGGTTTCTGCCGCAACTAAGTAACTGACTTGACTTAAGCAATTGACTTATTGGAGTATCTCACTTGCACTGTACGAATTGGTTTATAAGAGATCATTTCCATTAAGGCAATTAAGTTACCCAAGTCAACTAAGTTACCTAGATTAAGTGGGTAACCCAGATTAAGTAGGTAACCTAGATTAAGTAGGTAACCTAGATCAAGTGGGTTACCCAGATCAAGT